>KZ805459.1:0-101373 GCA_003073855.1 Periconia macrospinosa
AAGCGGATACAGGCAGAAGGGACGCTGACAGTTGAAGAGGGCCAGCGCTTAGTAGCTCTAAGGGAGTTTGGGGTGCGTAGTAATGGGAAGAAGGCGTCAAAGAAGGTGCGCACGGGAGAGGCTGGTCCCTCTCAAAGGCACTGTAAAACCTGCGGCGAGACTGGGCACAACTCGCGCACCTGTCAAAAAGACGCGTAGGAGCTAGGGGGGTTATTAGGAAAGTTTTCTAGATGCCCCAATACAAGCTGGTGTTGTGATTCTTTATTAAAGGTCGTGTTTTTGGTGTGGTCTTGGCAGAGTGATCGACTCGTATGCCTGATCGACTCGTATGCCGGTTACGTTAATAGTTTATATATTTATTAATACTACTTAGTTTAATTAATAAAATTATTAGATAAATTTATAATTACTATTACTATTAAATTACCTAATAAAATATTAGGGATATATACGTTAGCGTTAACGTAGGTTTTAGTATTAAGCTATACAGCGCCTAGTTCAGAGAACTAGGCGAGGTGCGCGGGTATGCGGTATAGACGGATATGGCTAAATGCGGCCTAGCGCCTCTACCTTGATCCATCTTCATCCGTTCTACGCAGCTCCTTTTTCTACAGAATCCTTCTATGCTTCCATTTGTAAACAACGAATAAACAATTTTCAATCCAAAATTTTACATCTCTTCGTTTACGGAACTGATGGTACGCGTACGGCCTCTTCGGCAATACCAGCTTCCCGCTCAGGCCGCGCAGACATCATGCTTTCCACAGGATCCACCTCCTTTTCATCAGGATGCTCAGTCCATGATATCACAACAGAACACCTCTTCGGAACTAGCCACCAAAGAATACACCAAGATATTGCCTTCACGATAGTCTTCATGCGAAGATGCTAGTGTGCTTATCGCCAGCCTCTTACTACGGCCCTCCCACTCCACGTGTTCCCACATCCCCAGTTGCGCTAGCCTGCATGGGGAAACTCATTTCCGACCCGTTCTATCGACCACATGTCTATCCTGGGAAGCAGTCGGGTATACATATCTAGAGGTATAAATATGGATTAAAGATGGGGAATCATGGCTTTCTCTGAGTGTGCTCGACTGGACTTCTGGAAGACGAAGAAGTAGTTCTTTTTGACAACATGGGTCGCTTTTCCACCTCCATCGCTGCGGTAGCACTCGTGACTGGCGCAGCTTCACAGCAGTTCGATATCCTGCGTCATGTCGGAGGAAACGGCCAATGGTTTCCTGGTATGATATCTATACTCTTATCCATCGATATGTCTACTCACCTTGAGCAACAGGCCCAGAAGTAACCGGCATCTCGTCCGAGACCCCAGAAGGATGCACTGTCGAACTCGCGGGCTTCTTCTCACGACATGGCAGCCGATACCCTGATAGAGGTGCCTACAACGGCTGGGTCGACTTGCAAACACGGCTCCAAGCCTCAGGAAACCTCACCACCAGCGACCCCAGCCTCGCCTTCCTGTCTACCTGGTCACCTGTCCTGTCAGACCCTGCGCAGCAAATCGCGCAGATCTCGCCAACCGGGTACAAAGAGCTCCATGCCATGGGCGCCACCTGGCGACTCCGGTACGCCCATCTGTACGACTACAACACGCCCTTTACCATGTGGGCGAACTGGTACGCCTCCAGCCCGCGTGTGCGCGACAGCGCACGCCTATTCGCGCAGGGCTTCATCGGGCCGAACGCGACCACCCTCGGCACCATCTACGCGCTCAACGCCAGCGACCCAGCATCATGGATGAACTCGCTCGGCACGAGCGACCTGTGCCCCGCGTACCGCGACTCAGAAGGGGCCCCGTACACGACCGTGTGGAACGAAAAGTACCGCCCGCCGATCCGCGAGCGCCTCAACGCCCTGGTCACCGGGTTCTCCTTCACCGACGACGATGTCTCCAGCATCCCGTACCTCTGCGGCTTCGAGACCCAAATCGCGGGTCGTCGCAGCCCCTTCTGCGATATCCTCACCGAGGAAGAAGTCCTTGCTTACGAGTACGCGCAGGACCTGCGGTACTGGTACGGCGCGGGACTTGGGTACGACATAGGCAAGTCCACGATGCTGCCCGTGCTCGCGGGCTTCGTGCAGCGACTCGTCGACGGCCCGAATGCTACCTACACGACAAGTTCCAACACGACGTTCGTCCCACCAAAAGTCATCGCGAACTTCGCAAACGACGGACAAATCAACCAGCTCATCGCCGCAACGGGCATCTTCGACAACGAACCCAGCCTCTCCGCCAACTTCTCAGACCCGGACCGCAAATTCAGAGCGAGCAGGATAGTGACGATGCGCGGGACCGTCGCCTTTGAACGGCTCTCGTGTCCCTCCGCTGCCGCCACACCTCCTCAAAACCAAACTTACACCGCCTCCAATTCTACATCCCCAAACACATACATCCGCCTCCTCCTCAACGACGTCGTCTACCCCGTCGCCAACTGCGCCGACGGTCCCGGGTCGTCGTGTAGTTTGGCGAAATACCAGAGCATCGTGCAGGGGAAGATGGATGCCGTTGGTGATTTTAAGAAAATGTGTAATGCTACGAATCCGGCGTTTGAGACGAGGCCCGTGGCGACGTTTTTCCGTGATGATACGGTGGAGCAGGGGATCCCGATTAAGCCTTGAATTTTTTTCCGAAAGAGTTTTGCGAAATAGAGGGATCTGTGTACTTGAGTGGGGAAAAGGTGTTGTTAGAAATTAATGATAACTTTTTTTTTATTTTGGGAGTTTTGACAAACGGGTATTTGTGTGGTGACGTTGACGGCTGATTTTCCGTGCTGGGAATTGTTAAGGCTTGAAAGTGTTGCGTGGCGAACTCACGGTTGGTATGCAAGAACTGGAAGGTAAAAGAGGGGCGAGTAAGATAGAACGCGCAAAAATGTAAGGTCAAGGCTAGAAAAGTGAAGGAAGGGAAGTAAGTAGCAGTAGGTACAATTAGTAGCTTGATGAGGCCATTGATAGTTTACGTCTGGTTTGCTCTGAGGACTTTTGCATATAGTTCACAATGTGAATGTACATAGCTAAATGGTGCAATGCAGTGCTAGATGTACAACCATCCTTGCTCTGCTCTGCTTAACCCTTTTGCTCAAATCGCCCTAGCATTTTCCCATGTGTTGTGTCATGTTCGTGATATCTCGTCCAAACGTCAGAAGTTTCGCATCCCACCCCATGGTATCCCACACACATTCCGCGCGCGCACACACACACACAAACACACACACACACACTGCCGTATTTACAACTCATCCTTAGTCTGGCCATTAATAGCCACCAACTCGGTCTCAAAAACTATCCAAAAAAGTCAGCATCATCATCATCACCCCACCCAAACCCCCAAGAAAAAAACTTACCCAACACCGCATTCGCCGGGATCGGTCCCGCACCTCGCGCCCCATACCCCCACGCGGGCTGAATCGTCAACTTCCTCTTCTCACCAGGACACATATCGAGCAGACCCTGATCCCAACCCTTAATGACCTGGCCCGTGCCGACGGTGAAGGTCAGCGGCGAGCCGCGGTTGTACGAGGCGTCGAATTCGGAGCCGTCCTTTTCGAGGGTGCCTCGGTAGTGCACGTCGACCTTGTCGCCGGGTCGGGTCTTGCGGGTGCAGGTTTCGGCGTGCGTGACTTCGGTTTTGAGGTTCTCGTTGTTGATGATGTCGGCCGTGGTTAGGGTCGCGAGGAGCGGGAGGAGGGTGAGGAGGAGCTTCATTGTGGTGGTTTTATGGGGGTTTGGGAGGGATTGAGGGTGAATTGAGGGCAATTGGTGTGTGTGGGAGGTGGTGGGATAGGGGGTGGAGGGTGTTTGGTGGCGACTGACAGGTGACGTTGGGGGGAATGTGGGGAATTGTGGCAAGGTGGCCCCTCGTCCAATCACTGGCTTATCTCCGGCATATCTCCGGGTCAACGGCAACCTTCTTTGGACGTCTCCAAATGTTTCATATGTACATACAGGTATGATGCTGTCGTTAATAATGTTGATAATTGATAGATCGTGATATATCTCTACGTCAATCGTACTGTGGTGCGATAGTTCTAATTTCTCTTCATCTACTTGGATCTGTTCGTGATGACGTAGCGGGCGGAGAAATACATTCTGCGGTTTAGTGCCCCCTCGGATTAACGGTTAACACAAATTAAAATTCGGTCTAAGCGTTAACAGCCTGTAGAAGGTGCGATAGAATGCTGTTTAATAGTATGTTAAAGTAGCAAGTGCGGTTAACGGCTGTTCTAATCCCAGCCCAAACCTGTAATGTATCTGGACCAGCATTGAGAGAAAGAACTACATAATCAATTGGCGAATTCTACTATGCGAATTTGTTATTTTCATCTTTATATCAATCACGTTACTGACGGTACTGAAATAACAAAAAAATCACAAAGATGTCCACGAGGGAACTGCGTGCTCACGTGATAGCGTAGGTACATACATCTGGCGGTATGTTCTAAGCGTGGATCACCGGTCTTTAATTGATCAAATCATATTACGAAGTCGGATTAAACAGGGCTTCCATATTCAAAGTTCTTCAATTTTTGAAGTGCAGCTGAAGCCACCTTGAATGAAATTCTTGGCTACATAGAAACCCCGTGATGTCAGGAGGATAATGGTGATTTACGGCGAATTCTACATATTGAAACAATGATTGCTATGTCGGAGCTTGCAATTCTGGTTGTGCTGTGACCTGTTTCGTGTGGGAGTGCATGCGATATCGGTGGAAAAATACACTGGTGATCAACATTGTGTGACCACAACAACAATCTTGATAACAAATGATGACCACGTGCCATATTATCAGGCAAACGACAGTCTTCATACTGAAGGAAGAGTCGTAGTATATAATAGCATCTTCAGGAGCAGCACGATAATCCGTAGCCCATTACAACCCAGCAGTGACCTTGCGGACCACTTCAGGTGATGGCACTGGTATAGAAACACTGCTAAAGTAAAGCCTTAAAAAAGCTGTTATGACCCTAGCTTGACGATTATCGGTTGATGACGTTCAAACTGTATACGCAAAGAGTTTGAACAATGCAGATATATATCTCCATACTAGCAGTGATGGAAGGACCAGATTCCGAATCATTATATACATCTTGTGGCCAGTCTGCTATCTCCAAGTCTAAATAGCGTATATACTCCCAAGGCTTTTCATAAAGAAAACCGTAATTATATAGAATCTTATCGAAGAGTTGCTTGGCCTCCCTGCGTGGTTGAGCTCCTTTGGGCGAAAGAAGAGGCGTTTGATCGCACTATTCACCCATTGTCAAATGACGTTATGGCGCCCACTGGCAGGCACCAGGGATGATGGTGCATGGCTGCAAATGTATTTAATCCCCCCCACGGCCGGAATTTCAACAGAAATTCATCAACCACCGCAGGCAGAACCCTCAACCCACCCCACATTCTCTTCACATTTCCAACCACCCACCCACCACCTACCAGCGGTTGCATACCATCAGTATCACTATATACTTCCATTATACACAATGCCAAAACTCACTACCAATCCCAACTGGAAGGCCCCGCCCTCAGAGGTTGGGCCCCCAATGGTCCCCGCCACTCAGTTTGGCAAGCTCAAGAAGGCATCGCGGCACAAGTCCGCCAAATCGACCTCAAACAAAACTTCACGATCCCCACCAAGCGTAAGTCCAGCATCATCCCAATAGCTTGCCTTCACGCCACCCTTCCTCAACAGCATGGGCCTACCGAACTCTGCTAACAAACCCTCAGAACCCTCACACAACCACCGAACCCGTCCGTACCACCTTGCCATCCCACGACTGGCCAGCTACACAAAAGTCGTGGGCAGATATCCAGCGTGCCACCGAACGGTGCGCCTGGAATCTGGACGTCATCGCCCTCTCCCACCAGAACCTTGAGTCGACGATCAATGGATTGCCCGACCAAGTGTTCGACTCCGAGGGCAACGTCATCAACTTGGCGGGTCGAAAAGCGGACATGCGCTCCGAGATCACCGGAGCATCTGTTGCCCTAGACCAGCTCGTACAAGCGAATAGTACGGAAGCTGGCTATGTTAACAGTGTTGTGTCCGCTGTCGAGAAGCTTGCGGGTGTGGAAATGGATGAGGAGGTAATGGGAAGCATTGCAGAGAAAGAGGAGCACGTGTCTTCCCAAGTACAAAAACTCATGGAGAACATGCCAGCCAATGGCTTGTTCGGGAAGTTGATGAACCTTGCGAAGGAGATCAGCAAGGAGAAGGGCAAGCAGCCCTTGAAGAGCGAAAAGACGTCTAGGTCGGACGTCAACGCCTCGGTACCACCTTCGCAGCCCTCCAAGAACAAAGCTTCGAATGCTACAAACCCTCCGAGTGCCTCAATTTCTTCAAGCTCGCATGCTCCGGTCAAGAAAACTGAGAAGAAGCAAGAGGGCACCGCACCCTGCAAGCCCAGCAAGATCCCAGTCCCGAAGAAGACGATAGTGGAGGATAAAAACAGGGCCTCCAGCTCAAAGGAAGCACCAAGAGCTCCATCAGGCACCGAGGCCCGTCCTAAGCCGAAGGGTAATGCCGTAGAAAGGAATCCTATGAAACGCATTCGGCCTGCAGAACCTGCTGCATCAAAATCTAATGCCCTTCAACGCACCAACAGCAGTCAGCATGATTTGGAACAAGAAGTCCAGCCTCCGAAACGCGTTCGACCTGCAGAGCTTTCCGCATCGAAAACTGATGCCTCTCAGCGCATCACTAGCAGTCAGCGCAGGGTACCGGAAGCCAAGCAGCCCCCAAAACGTCTTCGACCTGCGGAGCCCACGAGCCGATATCAGCTCTCGAAGCCTGTCCCGGAAGACGATAAGCCTGTCAACCCCATCCGACCTGTGGAGCCTACCAGTCGGTATCAACTTAGCAAGCTCGGGTCTGCTGCAGCGCCCCAGAAAAGGTCTGAGCCCACGGGGCACACACTATCGAGCGCTGCAAAAGTAAAGAAGGTGGTGAAGCCGGCTGAGGTGGCTCGAGAGCCGGCATCCTCTACCCAAAGTTCCTCCAAGACGAATGTTAAAGGGAAGAGCAAAGCCAACGTCGCAGCATCAGTTCCAGAGGCCCGAGCTAGCAAGGTCACCGCGTCCAAGGAGCCTGCAAAGAAGGCTGCTGCAAAGCAGCAGCCTTCGAAGGAGCAGGAACGTGAAATGCCTGAGCCGCAATCGCAACAGCAGCGGCGCAACGTTCCAGTCAATCCAGCGCCAAAGGCAGGATTGAAGAGAAAGGCTAAGGATGCAGAAGATACTAGCCATAAATTAGGCAAAGCCCCTGCTACTTCTCCAAGGAAGAAAGCCGCCGAGACGCTCCCCAATCTAGCTCCCATCGAGACCCTTCCCGGCGCTTCAGAGGGAGAAGAAAGCGACCTGGAAGAAGGTGAAATCCGCGAATCGCCGCGGAAGAAGAGGAAGGTCGAGAAGCACTCTCGGCCAGTAGAGCGGGTGGGGGTTGCACACACAAACAGCTCCTTGGAACGAAACAAAGAGCTCGAACTAGAACTGTTTGGCGCTTCTCCTCCTCCTCCTGAAGACACCACCAACACACCCCCCGGAACACCCCCTCGATCCGTCAACCCGGTCCCGGATTTTAACTCCATCATCAATCACGCGCCCTCCACTATCCCTGCTCCTGCCAGCACAAATCTGACTTCAAAAACAGAGTCCGACTCGAATGACGCAGGAGCAGCAACCACAGCGAAACCCAAGCCCAACTTCCCCGCCCGCCGTACCACTGGTAAAGGAGTCGCCAGGCCCATTCGTCGAAAGCGCAAGGCCTCCCTCTCTGACATCGAGGAAGAGGATAGCCCTTCTCTCTCCTCACCCTCCTCCTCTTCCTCCAGCGACGATGACGCTGATGACATCCTAACGCGGGCCAGCATGGCGCATGCCAGAAAAGTGCATGCACCAGTGAAACCCGCGAAGGAACCGTCAGTGTCTCAAGACACCAGTCGCGCCAGCACCAGCACCAACAAGATGAGTGTAGGTGCTGGGACGAAGAGGAAAGTCCCTGCTACCACGGATGAGGTAGAGAGTGAGGACGAGAAGAGGGGGGCGAAGCGGGCGCGGAAGGGTAGGAGGTGAGGATGAGAAGGAGGGAGAAGAGGGGGGGGGTACTGGAGGACATTGACATTAACAAACACACACATGCAGACAGGTTAGGGAAAGATCATTGTTTCTTTGAGGGCTAAGGAAGTATATCATGAGCCATCGATGAGCTCTGACGCTTTCTACCCTCTTAGGACGATGAAGTGAAGCCTGATTTTGTTGTTTTGGGGCAGTATATCATTGAGCCATAGAGGTGCTCTGACGCTTGCATCCGGCGACAATAAGAGGCCTGTCTGCTGTGTGGAGTTTGATGTCTTTGTTGTGATTGGACCTGGGTTTGTTTTGGTGTTACTGGTTTCATTTCTTTTTTTCAGGCTTGTGCGATTTGATTTGGGTTTTAATAGATGGAATTATTAATGATACCTTACATTTGGAAATAAACTGATGATTCACACATTAAGAAATTCGGATGATTTGCTTATGACGTGATAGAGGGCTGAAGTGGATATGTGAAACGCTTCTCTCATGATTCCTGACTTTGATTTCCGATCCGCTTGTTCCGTTCCTATTCAAATATCTTCCCCAGTTTCAAGTATGCTTGGGGCTTCCTTGTGCTGTAGGAATTATCTATTGATAGGTATAATTATTTCTATTTGACCTTAGTCTAATTTTCCGTGATTCCGTCCATTACGGGGAAAAAATGGAAAATTAACCATCAGGTATGACATACCTAGGTATTTTGGCGCCTCTATTCAGTGCATCACATCAGGCACTTGTATTTTTGAAGAAACCTGCTAACGTCGAAACAGCACCCGTATCAAGCACTTCCCATCCGCAATTCATTATCGATGAGATATCAAAACGCGTTTTCTCCTATTGTTTTCATCCTGCGTGTGGGAATGCTCCCATAGAGTACCTGTAAGAAAATAAAAACGGGGAACTACGCCATATTCGGCAGGCCGATATCTATTTTAGGATTTCACTAACCAAAACGGGCCTCGCGTATCCGTATTCAGCGCCTACTTTTCGCACCTACCATCTGTCAACGTCTATCTATAACTGCTCTACTTCACTGGGTCGTAACTGCCACGCTTTCGCCATGTGTCGAAATGCCCCAGAAATCAGTCCGCCCCCAAAAATACGGGGTAGGTAGCTGTTACCCGGTCACCGGTTCTCCCAGTGAAAATAAGCAGCATCATACACATGGTAATCAATCCACCGAAAAGTTCATCCGGTGAAGAAAGTAGGCACATTTTTACGATGTTGCCTGCAAATATCTGACCCAAGACCAAGAATTCCCATGACGCAATACGAGAAGAAGATTGTAGAACTGGTGGGGCAACGTTCGTTGATGGTTGTCGAGTTGCAGAAAAACCAATATCGTGTTCGTATGCTTAGATAGATTTGCATATACCTTGCATGTTGGGGACTAGTTGGGCAACCGACCCGAGATACGGTGGCCAGCATACGATGGGCAGCTGAGAAAGACAACTTTGGCATGTTATTCTATGTACAATAATCCATCATCGCCTTTTTTCCAGATAATGGTGTTTATAAAGAAACGATGCGGTTGGAAAAAGGGAATACAACATCTAAATAGTCTACTTCTTCGTTGTGCCAAAGTAACGCCACGTTCCGCACGCCAAACATTCTGAGTTATCTAAAACTGATGTGATGCTCCACAACGACAACGGGAACTAAACTCAATCCGTCTACTTTCCACACGATGGCGTTCACTGTACACGAAGTCCGCGCCATCGCAGCCGTGCTATCTACACTCGCTACCTTTGCGGTTGCCGCGCGGTTCTGGGTGCGGAAAACGTTGAAAGCGAAATATGAGGCGGATGACTGGACGATTCTCGCTAGTTTGGTAATTGTTACTATTAACTGATTTATGTGGAGGCGAATTGTTGGCGAGTACTAATTCGGAATGTTACCTACGTAGTTTTTTACCTGGGCGTTAGCGGCGATGGTGTTGAGGGGTGAGTTTGTGGTCCTTCAAAATGACGATAGCTCCAATATGAGTAAAAATGCTAACTGCGCGCAAAGGAACGGTAGTTGGTGTATACGGCGGTTACTACCCAGGCACAGCAGCCCTGACTGACCATCTAGAAACCGTAATGAAGGTACATTACTCAAACTTCCTCTCTCCAACCCTCTGTTAAAAAAAACCCCTACGCAGTTCCACTTCTCCCTTTGGCTCATGGCCATCGCCTGCGTCGGCATGATCAAAATCAGCGTCTTGCTCCTCTACCGGCGTCTCTTCTTTGCCGAGCGCCTCTTTTATATCTACGTCACCTGTCTGTGTGTCCTTGTCGCGCTATGGGCGCTGGGCTTCTTCTTCGCGCGCATCTTCATGTGTGGCGCCGAAGTGTCGCTGTTTTGGAACGGATTTGCCGTCTACAGGCAAAAATGCGTCGTATACCCCATCTCGAACGGATTCGGTATCTCGGATATTATCACTGACGGCCTCGTGGTGCTTTCGCCGATTCCGATTGTGTGGCGCTTGAGGCTGCCGAAGCTGCAGCGCGCAGGCGTTGTGGGAGTGTTCGCGTTAGGGTTTCTGTCTGATGCCCCCCGCGTCCTTCTGGTCTTAGGAAGCGTAACTGATAAATAAATTAGATCAACAGCTGCAGGTGCAGCGCGAGGTTACATCGTCATCACAGCGAACCGGGGTAACTAAGCCTTCTCTCATTCATCCCAACCCCCTGTTTAATTCCCTTGCGCACGTGCAATTCACTAATCATCTTACTCGTGCTGCAATATAGAGATTAAGACAAACCCTATCCACCCCGTTGGTACGCCACTCTTACCCTCACTCATGGCTTCGAATAACTTAATGTATGATCGTTTAGTCCTCGGCACGCAGGTAGCTGTTTGGTCGGTGATCGAGACCACGGTAGCGGTCATTGCGGCGTGTCTCGTCACGCTGCGGCCGTTGGTCAGCGGGGAGCATGCTGGTGCGTTGAGTAGGAGTATTAAGTCAGTAATTTCGTTGTGGAGACGGCCGGGGGAGGGCGATAGAGGCGAGAAAGACGATTTAGGGGGCTTGAGAGATAGTGAAGAGGAAGATGAGGCAAGCTTGAGTGCGAGGGTCGCCAGGGGTGAGGCGTTTGTGCAGGTTTAGAGAAGATGTGGGAGCTGTAGAGTAAGACGGGGGTTTCTTTTTGTAAGATACTTGTGCATGTTCGAACTGCGACCTCTGGATTGGGACTGTAAAATTGTTGCTTACCCCATGATCGATGTGGTATGCAAGCAGCTGCTAACTTCAAACACTCGAGTTCCTTTTCTTGCAAGTTTGATATATTTTGTCCTCGTATAGACACAAACCAAGAGCAGCACTTACACATATAAAGATGATTGATTAAGAGAATTAAGAGGAATAAGAGATACGTTCCTATTTCATTGTGCCTTTATATATATCATCTCTACGAAACTACCGACTTAGAGCTGAGAGAGTACTAGATTATTCTCGTGCAACTATCAATATGGCTCCCATTGTAAATATATAATCTTTCCAACATCCAATCCAATGAATCAAAACGATATCATTGTGGGATTATAAGTACTGACGATAGAGATCTTGCAGTGTTGAGTTTTTACCAAATTTGCCATCTGTATGTACCTCGTGGCACGCGCTCTGTAACAAATAATGAATCATTTGCGGTTTATAATCTACGAGAAAACACACCATCTAAGGTTACAGCCTTCTCAACTCTGATGGTCACTTCATCAGTCATATCTCCCGCCCAAGCCCCGCCCATCAACCACCCAGTCTTTCCGTCGTCACGTGACGTTTACTCACTGGCAACATTAATGCACACTGCAACACCACAACCACCGCGCTAACTTCGCTAGCTCCATGCCCTCTCCTCCTGTTTTGGAATAGCTCCAGCTGCGCGCCCGTGGTCTGTATTTCAGCGAGATCTATCCCCCTCTCCACTGCACTCAACCACCAGCTCTGCACCTACAACCACAGTCTGAAAACGACATACATCGTTCAACTCAATTGCTTCCACGACCTGCACAACACTCCTATTTACAAATAACACACATTCAACCTTCCCTCTCTGATCATATCGCACTCACAATATGTCCAGCTTCCTCAACAGCATCCTGTCGGAGGTGAACGGTACCCCGGCGCCGCCGCCTTCCATCCCTCTCCACAAGCGGGCTGAACTCGAGTCGTCAAAGCCCAAGGAGAATATTCCTCCCAAGCAGCCCGGGCAAGACGCTTCAAACGGCAAGTACATCCCGCCTCACAAGAGGCCAGGATACAAGGGGGGATCTGCAACGTCCCCGAACAAGAACACCAAAGGCGGAAAACTCCCTGAAAGTCGTCGGCAGCTAGCTCCAACGCCTAATAGTCAGAAAAATGTGCTTGCTGGTAGCCGAGCGGGCTCTTCGATGGCTCGCGCGATGCCACGCCCTGTAGTGAAGAAAGCCGTGGTCGAGGCGAAGGCTAGCCCGCCACCTTCGGGGCGAAAGAAGGCCTTCGATTACAAGTCCCTAGTGACGGACCAGCTCTCCGACAAGAAGTCCACCGAGCGGCGGCGTGGAGTCAAGGCCACTCCAGCAACAAATGGCAAGGCTACTCCGGTAACCAAGACCAACGGTACCTCGGCAAAGAAGGTTGACGACAACACTCCCTCTTATATGGATGAGAAATGGTGGACTCTGCGGGAGCCTGATCGCTCAAAGATCAAGCCCATTTATGCGGACTCGGAAATCAAAGATGGGCGATTTATCCTTAAGTCGCCGTATGGAGGAATCCAGTTCGCCTTTAATTGGCGACCTTCCCCAAAGGCAAGTCCGCCAACGGCAGTCAAGAAAGCGGTTGCCGCTCCCAAACCTCTTTCCAAGTTGGAGCGCGCTGCGTCCGAACCTCCGCTGAAGGCCGCAAATACAAAAGCAGATTCGCCTATCAACCTCGATACAAATAGTAGTCCGAAATCCTCTCCTCTGGCCACGGTTACTGACTGCGAAGCTTCATTTTCGCTAAAGAGGCCTCGTTCTCCAGCAAAAGACTCTGGCTCAGCACTTAAAAAATCTGGGGTTAAGCGAGTGAGGTTTACGACAGATGCCGATGAACCGTCCGATGCACCGCCTCGAAAGAAGCTAGCAACCGCATCCACAAAGGTCACCCGGGCAAAGGCTGACAGTAACGCTAGCTCGGACGCCAAGGAAGCTGTGGCTAAAGTATCTGCAACTACTTCGACCAAGAAAGGCATCAAACGGCCATTAGAGGCAGAAATAGAAGAGAATCCGGTCGACACCAAGGCCTCGTCAAAGCCAGCAGCAACCCGGAAGATCAAACAGCCGAGCACCAAGGCCACCAAAGGGAAAGGGAAAGCAAAGGCCGTGGGGAAAGAAGAGGATTTTGTCGGAGTGGAAAAGAGCTGCAGCTCAACGACCAGTAAGGCACTGAAAGCAAAGGCCTCCACTCCTGCGGTGGAAACGAGTCGAGCTGCACCGGGCATCGATGACTCAACGACCAGTAAGGCTCTGAAAGCAAAAGCCATCACCGCAAAGACTTCATCCTCCCTCTCCTCCTCCTCGTCGACTAGTAGCCGATCCAAATACGCTAAAGCTCGGAAGCATTTCAGAATCCAGTCGGACAACGAATCGGACTCTGACTCCTCATCTCGAAAACGCGCCCGGCTAGACTATGACACCCGCGGACGACGCCTCGATGGTCGTGGGGTTGCGAAACTCGTTAAGAAATCCGATCGAGAAGACGAGAAGGCTACAGTCGGTGAAGCTGCAGCCATTCCTGGAGTCCCTACCCCCATCAGTAATGGAAAACAAAGTCGCCAGGGAACTACTCGGTCCTCTGGATCCCCCAAGGGAAAGCGCAAGACCGTCGACGACACTCTCCATGATGATGATGAAGATGCTGCGCGGTCCTCCAAGAGGCGCAAGTAAATTCATATTAGGGGAAACACGTGTCCCTTTCATCGAAGTAACCAACCAACACATGTGGCATCGGGAGCTCGGAACCTTTCTTTTTTGGATACTTAGTTTTTGGGAAATCTTGTTGTTTATTTTAGTGTGGATTCTTATTCTCGGCGGTTGGGGGTTATGATCTAAGTGCTGTGTTGTCCGTTGACCATAGATGAGTCCAGAAGCACCACACCTACATCATATCCTTCTTTTGTATTCCCTTCTCTAGGATTATTCCTCACTTCTTTTGTGATATATTTTATATAGCTATCTGAGACCAACGGGGAGGAGTGTCAGATAGTTATCTTTTCAATGTGGCGCGTTCGGGTTTTGTTTTGTTGCCTTGTACAACTTCGATTATTCGATCATTATCTTGCTACTTTCAATATTTGGTTCTTGGAATAAAGGTTCTGGTTGGTTGGTTAGATGGACATATCAATAAGAAAAAGAAAAGACAACCCATCTTACTAGACTATAATGATTTGGTGAAGTAGTGACTGACCCTGAGATGTGTGTGATGTTGATTCATATTGTAGTGATTTGGGCATGAGAATACACATAATATAGGATTTTGCCGTCACAGATGGAAACCGAATCAGTTCGAGAAATTTGGCGGGTTTTCTTAGGACAGGGTGAGAGAGTATCCATATGTTGTGTGAGCAGTAAATGATGCTTCAGCGATTGTTAGGTATAGCAATTCGCGTTTGCTAGGTATTGATTTTTCCAAGTCACTTTTAGAGTGTAACTAGTTTACAGCGATCCAAGTTCGTAACAGGTATATGACTATGAGCTGCATGTGCTTTTGTGTGTTTTTATTTAGTAGTACGGGTGGTCGGCCTTATTTCTTCTGTTTTTGTTACCATTTGGGTGAGGCAGAATTCCACTCGTGAATTAGGGAACTCCGAAGGGACTTAGTGCGTAAAATTCTGTCTAGGCCCATACATTGTGGCTGAGGATAATTCAAATAATGTCGAAAGGGTATATAATTCAATCTAGATAAGGGAATTGTGATTCGTATCACTTCTTACTTTTGACAAATTGTAGTGAAGAAAAGTATCACGTGACGAGATTCTGACCAATTAGACATGAGAGTTTTCCAAAATGTCCCTTCTCCACCCAATCAGAAAGAAACTTGCCATAACATGCTTTCTCAAGAATCTCCTATTTCTCTTCCAATTCTTCCCTCTTGGTTCTCCCTCAGAGAGTGATATTGTGACATTGGTAGTTCAAACTTCAAATCATGAACATGTTCAAATGCGCCAAGCGATCACGACATCCTCACAAGCAATTGCGACTTCGGCAGCGAGTGCTCCCAAGAGAAATAACATGCACTACAAGAATGCCAACCATCTCGGCCTACGAATTTTCCTTCATCTTATCTTTTTATCGTCTCACATCACCTCGTTCAACATTCTTAAAGAAGCGTTTCTCGGAATCCCGGCTTGGTATAGAGGCAGGGTGTCAGACCCTTCACTGCTAGACCCAATTCCCTGCAGGGAACATTGGCGCAATGGTACCTTTTCGGCTCTTCATCGCAGTAGTTGTGCGTAATGGATTCAATGTTGACATGACACTTCAGTAGCTGTCGATATTATTGCACATTGTGCAGAGCCCGTCTGATGCTGGGCTCATCGCGCTATCGCGGAGCTTCATAGAATTTCAGTACCCTTCCTGGATATCGCGGGATCTAGGGAACTTTCCATTGTTATACATTGGCGCAGAACAACCGATCTATCGGGCGTGATTCCGTGGTCCAGTTTCTTGGGCTGCTGCGAACAGTTCACAAGCACATCTCAATGACCAGATGGGTCGGTGCCGAGATGCCCCCAAGACGCCCAAGCAATTCTTTCGTCGGCTACCCTGTGTATTCAACATGTCGCGGTCATATTGCGCAAGACGCGGAGAGGGCTAGTTTTCGTTTAATTGACTACTTCAGCCTGCATTTTCATGTTTTGAACTCCATTTAAGGTCGTGAATTTCACTCCCCTAAGACACACCTGCAAGATGGCTGGAGATATCGAGAATCTGGCCGGCACTGCTGCACCTGATCCTAATAGAGATGCAGTTATCTCAGGCTCCAATACCCCTCGCAATAAAGATGAATCGTCCTCTGGCGCCAACACTCCCCCAGATAAGTCTGAGAAAGAAATGACTGCGCAAGAAATTGAGGCCTTGAAAACCCGGGCCATCCTGGAAAACGAAGCGAGAAACGAACAGTTGACGAAACAGAAAGGACCAACTATTCCTGCGGCTTCCTTCTGGATGAGAAAAGAAGGCAACGAGTTCTTCGACCAGGTCGCAACACAGCCGTCCGTCTTCGATGATCCAATGTTGGCTCCGCATTTTCAGCCACACCCCAAGTACGAGAATCTTCATCGGTTCGACCCGACAGAACGGTGGACATGGGGTGAGGAAATGGTAGGGTTAAACCTCCTTCAGAACTATGGGAAAATTCCTGCTAAGTTGATGTAGAAAGTGACAAATCGCATCGATCTGAAGATTACTATCTGGGCGTGCATTGCTTTCTTCGGTCTCGACTTGGGTCGAGGCAATCTCTCACAGGCGAACAGTGCTGGTACGATAATTCCCTTTCTTTTCCTCTTCATCAACAAGATATGAAATGTAAAAGAGTTTTCTACCGTCACAACTAACAGTGTGAGGCGATGATGACTGACATAAACTGGGTTCAGATTTCCTCGAGGACCTTGGCATGGGCACCAACGATTACAATACCGGAGTCACCATTTTTCAAATCTCTTTCCTGCTCGCCGAAATCCCCTCGCAAATGATATCGAAGAAAATCGGACCGGACCGCTGGATTCCCTTCATCTCCTGTTCCTGGGCCATTGTCTGCGGTGCGCAATTCTTTCTCTCGGGACGCGCCTCTTTCTTCGCCACCCGTGCTCTGATAGGCATGCTGCAGGGTGGCTTCATTCCAGACGTTGTCCTCTACCTCACCTACTTCTTCAAATCGACCGAATTGCCGTTCCGCCTCTCTCTATTCTGGGCCGTGCGTCGCATTACTGATATCGTCGCCCCTATTTTGGCCTTTGGAATCTTGCGGATGGACGGAATCCAGGGTCGTGAAGGCTGGAGGTGGATGTTTCTGATTGAAGGGTTCATCATGTTGTCCATCGGAACTTGGTCGTGGTTTATGATGGTGCCATCTCCGACGCAAACCAAAGCATGGCACCGTCCCAAGGGATGGTTTACCGAGCGCGAAGAGAAGATTCTCGTCAATCGCGTCCTGCGCGACGATCCGACTAAGGGTGATATGCACAATCGACAAGCCATCACGCTCAAAGCGCTTTGGAAAGCATTCTGCGACTTCGATCTCTGGCCCATATACCTTTTTGCCTTGATCTGGGAAATGCCCGCCGGCCCTCCAGATCAATATCTCACCATCACTCTCCGCAGATTAGGTTTCGACACATTCCAAACTAACCTGCTCACCATCCCCGCGCAAGCAGGGGCGGCCGTCACAATAGTCATCATGACCTGGATGTCGGAGCACTTCGATCAGCGAGCCATTTTCGGAGCCTTTACACAAATCTGGATGCTTCCATGCGTCGTTGCGCTGTTGACGATGCCGGCTGGGGCCTTCACCGGCGACGGAGGTGGAAATGTCTGGAGCGTCTTTGCAGTAACCACAGTCTTGCTATCATTCCCGTCTCCGCACGCTATTCACGTCAGTTGGGCGTCGCGCAACTCGCACTCTGTCCGTACACGAGCCATCAGCACAGCACTATACAACATGATTGTACAGTTATCACGAGTCATCCACGCCAACATCTACCGAGAAGAAGACGAGCCCATCTATCGCAATGGAAACAGGGCGCTTGTGGGGATTTGCATCGCCAATATCTGTATCTACGCTGGGGGCAGGTTCTACTACATGTGGCGCAATAAGTCTAAGGCGAGGAAGTGGGGTGCTATGACTAGGGAGGTATGTTTCCAAACACCGCACATGAGCGATGACTGTAGTTCGAAGGGCGAGCGCTGACACTTTGGCCAACAGGAACAATCGCATTACCTGGCGACGACCTCTCAAACGGGTAGTAAAAGGCTCGACACGCGATTCAAGTACTAAGCAATGGGGAATCCCATTTGAAAACACAGGAAGACGATCGATCACTCTTCAGCATGATATTCACTTCTCTGGCATTATTGCGACCACATAGATACCAAGCCTTTGGCAGGTCTGGGACGCGGATATGTAGTTTTTGATGCGTTGAGTCTATTGTTACGTAAAGCACTATCAATGTAACATTCATCCCAACCTACTAGCATATTCGCCCCATTTCTTTCGTTTGGAAACCACCCGATCTTGTTAATACAATATCTAGGGGAGGTGGGGCAAGAGCCGGTTGCTCGGTGTGTTGAAGATCCTGATATCACCCTAGAAAATGCAGGTAGCTTCGTATCCATCCAAACAGGCACGTGATGCACATCAACTAATCACCTTCGCACTACTCAAGTGCTTCCTTGCTACATACCTTGCAGAAGACAGCTACCTGCGCCACCACATTCCACGAGGTTACATTGTACGCTGATTTTAAATCAACGAGGTTTTGATTCGACCGCACGATATACGCCTATTATTCCTCAATTAGACAATTCCCCAATCATTTGGTGGCAAGACAAACACAAGTCTTGACGCCCATCTGCCCGTGGCACGCGCGTCAAGTCCTTCCCCCACTTCACAGCGTATGACATTTCCAACCCACTGCCTTTATACCACCCGTCAACTGCATCAATACCAGTACTCATCATGGGAACCATGATATCAAGACCAGTGAGCCCAGCCTCGATACCGCGCAGGAACACTACCAAGCCTTCCACCGCGGACGCCAAACCGCAACAATCACAACCATCAAACCGGCCTGATCGTAGACAAACAGCGAACCCGGACGGAGGCGCAAAGTCCCCTACTTTTCCCCAAAAGCGCAACCGAAGCACAAATTCACTGCCTCCATGCAAGTTCAGACGACGCTCCCTTTCAGAAACGAGCAACGACACTCTGAGTACCTCCGACGAAACTATAAGCGACGACACGGAGCATTCTCGTAACACTCCGCCGTTGTCGCCCGAGACTTTTGAGGAGTCCTATTTGGAGGGTCGCGAAACGTCACCGCTCGTGAGGGTTGTGAAGAGAAAAGAGACCATGTTGAAATCTCGATGGGCGGATAAGCCTGAGGAGAATAGCAAGAGTGAAAGAGGCAGGTCAAGGACTGCTCGTCCGAGAGAGGGTCCCGCAGGTCAAGCGAAAGACAGTCCAGCGAAACAGAATAAAGGCGGAAAGAATCCCGTCAAACCAGGAGTATCAACACAATATCAATCAAGCTCTGTTCATGCAAATGCTGCGCCTCTAAAGCACAGTTTTGCGAAGGAAAAACTCTCTACCAAGGACGGATCTTTGCAGAAAGGCCCACCTAAACAAATCTCATCGAAGTCTCCCCAATCGGAAGCTGGCCCATCGCCCTCCATCCCCTCACCACTAGCCTCCACACCAAACACCAAAGAAGCCCAAGTCAAAGAGGAAGAACGGAAGTCAGCCCTCCTTGAGAAATATTCACAAGAGTTGCAAAAGACCCATGCAATGATCGAAGGGCGACTCAATGAACTAGAAAACATGCATGCCACGATGAGAGCTTCCATCAGGAGTCTGTTCAATGTCCAGGATCTACCTAGAATGGCCAAAGCAATCGCCGGTGGGATGATAATCCAAGCGAACGGGTTGTTGCTGGCCACACAATCGTTGCAGGGCCTTGCGAACCAGCAGAAAGAGCAGTACCTTGGCGTTCTCAAGGAGATGGGAGTAGGGGCGAGTAAGCCATCGACGGACGCGGCCTCAGAGAAACGTGTTGATAATACAAAACCGCCCCGAAAATCGAAGGGAAAGGATGCGAAAGAACCAAAACCTCTAGCGTCCGACACAGCTCAACAGAGACAGTCTGAAAAGCAAGGCGATGCAACATCTGGCCAGGACCAGGGTAAAAAGCAAGGCGTTTCTTCCCAACCCATCGAGAAACCTCCCAAGCGTCAACAGCCGACGGGAGACGATCATGGTTCATCAGAAACCAGTACCTTTGGCATCAAAAAGACCCGCCTCAACTCGACAGAACTACACAATCCTCTACAAGGCGCACAATCATACGAGAAATGCCCCTCCTTTATACCCATGCCCATAGGCAAGCATGCCACCGGCACTGCACCCTCCCGCACGCGTGGTCCATCTAACGCCCACGCCCAAAAACAGGGAACACCCGGTTTCCTTCGCGAGAAGCGTGGCGCAGACAACATGATGGCCTCGTCCAGCCAACAGAATCAGCCACTCCCCGACGATAATCGGTATGACGGTCAAGGTACCGCGTTCGGAATCATGCACATCACCAACGCGGTCCCGAAGCGGCGTAAGATGACGGGTGCTGTCGAGTTACCTGAAGGGGGAATTCAAGCGGGCCGCAAGAGATCACCATTTTCTCAATGGCCGCAATTCGATCCAATGGACCTGGATGATGAAGAGCTTTGAGGGGGATCGTGTACATGGGTTTAAAGAATGGAGGATAACTATTGCTTGGACTCTTGGATACGATGAATAACATAACTGCACGATGGTTTTGAGGAATGTGATTATTGAGAGGCAGTTGGTAGCAATGTGGTGTATTTGACATGATCATTGGCGGCTTTTCCGTGATGGGCTACTGAATCTGTGGGACTACGGTTAGATTATGATGGTGAAGGTTATAACATGACGTACAAAATGGCTTCTTAGTGCCTGTGTACAAGTTTGTCAACCTCATGTTGCGGTTGTACAAACAATTATCAAGTAAGAAAAACAATTGAAAGCCCGATATGAAATCACACGTACCATTTTAGGTTCATTGTGAAGATATAACAGCTGTGTAAACTTTACTGATATTCAATCTGGAGGCAGTATGGGACAGCATCAAAGCCAACCCAAGCAATCACACTTAGAGCGTAAATCAATGACAAGCTAGATGGAAATGCAACTTTCAGCACTGAACTAAATTCCAAAGAAGCTACCGAATACCATTCATTCATGACAATACTATCCAAATACCCATTAAGGAGCCATAATCACCCCCAAAAATGCTCTCGTGATTGGCAATATCAATCTACCACTGCACAACACGCTTTAGCATCATCTCTTTGACATATTATGCAGGTTCCGATTATGCCTTAACTACCATCCCGGCAGCCCTATCCACCTCCACCCTTTCAGATAAAAGAAAATCATTGTAATGAGTACCACACCGTTCAGGACGCCGTACTCTGGCCCAAATTCAACGCGCATTACGAACCGTAGAATTCCAGCAAGGAGGAGTGCGATATCCATGTTGATGTGATGAGAGGAATGAGAGGAAGATAATTCTTGTATGGGTGGTAGCGAGCTTCTTATATATAATGGGGGATATGGGAATGAACGATGAACGTGTGTTTGAATGATGTTTGGCAGTATCTGAAGAGTAATAGAGGATGGTGTGGGAATCGGCAAGGTTTGTGACATCCTGATAGCTCCAAACATTGTACAAATGGCCAATTAGCTCAATTGAGGGCCTATATCTGGCCCAGAAACGAAGTTATTACATATATGATTGGAAATCTAGGGATATGAAGTAGCTGTAACTACGATACATTTGCCGGAGCAATAGATATGGCGTACGCACGGTGTTGAGATTCTTTAAGCTACGTCATAATCATATAGTAAAACTACGTATTTGGGGTTGCGCTCTGTAGCAACACAGGAAGTGAATGAGAACAATGCCAGGTATCACGTGAACCGTGATCTATCATAGCCTAATATGATCCTATTGTGTGTAGATACAAGGCCTCTGATTGGTGTCGATTGATGGCCGCGACATGGTGCACAGGCTCTGTTGTGGTGGAAGTGTGGTGGGGGGGTTGAAACGGGCGGTGTTATTGTGCCAACGACACAATAGCGCTGTAAATGAATAAAACCCGCCTCAACCCCCCACGACTGAACTTGACTCCAGAACACTACCTGCTCAGCCCAATTCTACACCAGTCCTGCTACTGTCATAACCACCACTTCTTTTTGTCTACTTTCGATTCACACAAAGCAATATCACTCTATCAATTCCCATCATGTCGTCCACTGGAACCACCAAGCTGCCTGTCCCGCAAGCCCGCAAGCGCCCTGCGCCAACCACCGAGATCCAAGAAAGCGAGCTCGGGAGCTTGGTTGCAGGCATTCTAAGCAAAGCATCCGCGCCCGCCGCAAAGACCGCAAAGACGGCAACAGGAGCGAAGAAGGTCACCGCAGTAGTGACTCCAGTCAAGCAAGCACCCCCCAACAAGCAAGCACCCAGCACACCCAAGACCTCCTCCCTCGAGAAGCCCGCAACCCAAGCTCCTCGAAAGATCGCAACTCCCCGGCCGATCCGGCGCGAGAACCCAACACGTCCCTCCGCGTCCTCCTCCCCCGCATCCTCCTCATCCGACAAGATGGAGATCAAGAAAAAGTACAACGACGACAACGTCGACATCATGAAACTCCCACCAAACATCCGCGTCATCCCAGTCACCAAGTTCGAGAAGGTGGCCCTCACCAAAATCGCCGCAAACCCGAAGCAGTACCCTCACATCACAATTGTGGGTAAGGATGAGCGCGGCTGGACGATTGTCCGCCGTCGCAACATCGAGAGCAAGGAGCTTGAGAAACTCCGCAAAGCGGAGAACGAGCGGCAGCAACAGAAGGCAAGGGAGCAGGAGTTGCCCCCCGTATCTACTCGCAAGAGTATGATCGAGCGGGCTAGGGAAAAGCTGGTCAAGGAGGAAGAGAGGATCCTCAAGGTCCGGAAGGAGGCGGAGGAAGCGGGAGTGAGGGCGAGGCTGGAGAAGGAGGCGAAGAGGAAGGAGATGGAGATGGAGGAGAAGGAGAAGAGGGAGAAGAGGATGGTTGCTTTGCGTGCGACGCGCAAAGGTTAGATTGTCTTTGAAGAGAATGTTGCCGATGATGACCAGCAACATGGTAGAGCATTTGATGCCGGTTTTGAGTTTTGAGCTAGATAGTGATCAATGATACCCCTTTACTAGATCCTGTCTCTTCTTTTGATATAGATTATGACTTTGTGATCTCCCCTCGGACCCTCCATAGTGGATGTACATTTTCGATTTTTGAGGCCCTGCTCCGTAGTCTTTGGATGTTCCATCTTGGGGTCCTCAAGTGATGGACAATGAAAGCGAGCGATAACCAATCAACTACACGCCATGAATGATCTTCTACCGCGAATTCTCTTGGAGGTGATTATGCATGGAGTCGCATGCTCGCAGCTGGAGCAAATCTGATCGTGGCTCCCAGAAAAAGCCCCAGCACAAGTGGCAATAATTGCTTTGTCGTCGTGCAGAGCGATATTCATACAACATGAAAGTCACGAGCAGTGGAATTAAACCATTATATGTGCTGCAAAGCAAATACCATTTTTCTCCGTGCCTTTGCTTTGGTGTGAGCAAGCAAGGTCTTGGCGGGTGAAGCTAATATCACGTGACGGTAGCATCTTTCGACCGGAAACAATTCAAAACAGTGAAAATCATTATTCCCACAACCATAATTTTAGCGTCTTATATATGGGCACTCTCTTTTTCCCCCGCTAACTCGGTTGCAGCTGCTTAGACTCCGCACTCCTATTGTGCAAACTCAACACAATAACTGTCTCTCCTCTCGCTGCACGTATAAAATCCCCCAACCCCCACCCCCACTCGCAACTTCTCCTCAACTCCTCACAACCGCTCTGGAAAACTGCACTCATTCCTCACATTACAACTCCCACTTTTTGAATTCAACTCGTCCCACCCTCAATCACCAACGATTCCAAGATGTCGACGTCTCCAACTGGCCCCACTCCGCAAACCGCCCGCAAGAAGCGCTCAGCCCCCATTGATGATGAGGACTTTGTTCCCGAGCAAGAGCTTGAGCAACCCGCGGCGAAGACCAAGAAGACTGCCACGGGCGAGAAGCAAGTTACCGCAGCGGCGCCCCGAGCCAAGAAGCAACCAGCTCCGAAGCCCAAACTGGGCAAACTTGCAAAGCTGTACAAGGCGCACAAGCAAATTCCAAAAATGATCCCAACCAAGGTCAATCTCAAGGACCGCAACGCCGTTGGAGTCCAAAAGGTCTCCATCGGCGCGAGCTTCAACTCCAACCCAGATCCCTACAAGCGCCGCAACATCCTCGAGGACGCAAAGAAAGTGGACGCCGACTTGGAATTGGAAGCAGCTCAATCCCGCGCAAAGCCCAAGCCGGAAGTCGAAATCCGCGTAGATGAGAATGATCCGGACGTCGAGATCATTCTCTGCCCTGGAGTTGTTCGCTGGGTCCGCATCACCAACAAGATGCACAATGACGGCGGCGAGCGGGCTCTCCTGAGTGAGATCCGCAAGCGCCCTGACCACTACCCTCACATCAAGGTTGAGGACAGCAAGGACGACCAGGGCCGCACCGTCATTCGGCGTCGCAAGGTCGATCCCGAGACGCTGGAGGAGCTTCGCAAAGCTGAACAGAAGCGCAATCATCAGGAGGCTCGTGCCGCTACTCGTGCACGGAAAGCTCAGAAGAATGGTATGTGACCACTTTACGAAGTCTCATTGTAGCCTATGTCACAGCTTTGCTAATACTATACAGATGCCGCTCGTGAAGAGCATGAGCAGATCAAGAAGGCTGCTGCGGATCAGGAATAGATGGTTTGGATAGAACACCCTGGGTTTCTGTAGGGTACATATATACATTGGGTTTTGTTGCGTTATAAAGAAACCTTTCCATGTCTTGATATGCAATGGTCGGTGTTTTGGCGTTGGGATAGGCAGTTCTATGTCTACGAGTAAACACCTCCCGCCACTAAGAGGCAGGGAAAAAGGCTCATAAACTTGTAGTTACTCTTGCCGTACTCTGATTTCAAGATACCCAAATAGATTAATATGCATACTATCACGAATCAAAAAGCAGTGATGCTATATAATTTCTCCAGCCCTTCTAAATCTCAGCCTCATCAATTGCTTGATTTATTGCAATTCTTGCCGCCTACATCATTTCTTATGTCTTTTTGCGTGTATATGTGTTTTCAATTCGAGATTACGTGATTTTTAGGGGGATTATATTGCGAGCAAACGAAACTGCATGTGCGTGCTTCTAGTCACGAGTTCAGCCACCACGTGCTTTGGTTCTCATTTGCGATCTGCCCGCATGACAATTTTGAGATTATATAAGTAACGTGATTGCGTAAAGCGTTTGCTTTCACGGATACTTATTGTAGTTCTGGGCCATTGACCTAGCAGATGTCGTTAATCGAGCACATTACATTTCTGTTGTTCGCGGATATTAAAACTGCCGAATGCTAAGAGCAGCGAAGATATTCAACGCCATAATACCAATGTGTATGATAATCTGTTATTGATTGAGTCTCATAGTTGTTTTGCTCAACATGGTGTTTGCTCTACAAAACTATGGGGCTTATCGTGGGCGCCTGGCTGTGAGTGCTTCTGTAACCATATCTCTGCACAATGCATCGTGGGTCAGTGCTTTGTTGAGGCTCTAGATATATACGCGGTTACTATTCTACCCAATAAAATGGCTGTATATACAAGAAATAAAACGAATGAAATATTCCGGAACGTCATTCTGCTAGGTTGAGCACGATATGCCACACTTGGCGTGGTCTGCCAGCGTCCTTGCACAGGTCACTCCCCATCCAAACGCCGCTTAGGCGGCTCACGATGGCGTTACATTGTTCTTCAACCATGTCTCCCCCGGTGCCTGCAGGGTCTCTGCCTTCGCACGGATCCCAGGGACCACTGGTCTATTGTCTATAAAATACCCTCCATTATAGACTCAACCACGACATCTACCACAAACTACCCTCAACCACCAACAACCACCAACAACCACACACTCACTCGCTACTCAAATTTCATACACACCCAACCACAATGAATTCCGACAACTCCAACCAAAACTTCCAGCAAGTGAACCAGCGTAGTGCCAGTCAAATGAGCGCTACGCCTGCGCCGATATACGGCCAGTTCCAGAACAGCCAAGTAAGTCTTTCGCCATTACCCCCTCTACTATCACAGCATCTGACTAGATTGAAGACCCCCTATGATGATTACGCCCCGCCTGTCGCCTCTGCTCCTCAATATTGGGACACGAACAATCAGTTCGTGAACCAATATGCGAGCCCAGCAGCTCCTTTGGATACGATGCAAGTTTGGGGACAACAGATCACATCGCCATATTACAACTATGGCCCTTCGCCGCAATTCCAATACATGCCTTATCCTCAGGGCATGCAGCCTCTCCAACCCCCTTTCACTCCTCAGGACTCACAGGATTTTGCATACACACCGTTTCAACAATCCGCCCAACCCGTCGAGTTTGCGAGCCAGCCTGAACCCAACGTCATCCCAGACAACATCGACGAAATATGGGATGAGCTACTCCAAGACCCGATGTGGTCAATGGAAATGAACAATGTGAACTTCGACGGGAGCAACATGCCAGCCCAACCGGCCGAGTTTGTAAGCCAGGCTGAACCCAACTTCATCCCAGACATCGACGAACTATGGGATGAGCTTCTGCAAAACCCAGTGTGTTCGATGGATGTGAGCAACGTAAACGTTGACTGGAATGGCATGCCAGAATCCACCGGCGCATCATCTCTTTGTGGGCCAAACTTCCAGTCCACTTACCAACAGCCCACCCCACAAAGCATCGCCTTTGAGTCTCCCCAGCCCCCGGAGACCTATGATAGCCCGTCTGGATACGCCAACCAGACTCCCTATACCCTGCCGGGAGAATCAACATCCGTGGATCAATACGGCCTCCCACCAACGCCGCAGAGCGTATACAATTCGCAGTTTCCACTACCTACATCCTGGGATAACCCTGCAGTCTCCCTTTACCAGCCAAGCCCAGTTCATCCTTCGGCATCTCAAACTCCACCAGTGGTTAAGCTCGCCTCCCCAATCGTCCAAACTCAGCCGCAAGTCCCGACACCTCAGGATCAAACCAGCTCAGATCCTGAGGTTCAGTTCATCTCTGAGCAAAAAGCTTCCGACGCGGTCTCATCCACGCGCGCTCCCTTGGCCCCACGCGATCCCAACAAGCCCATCAAGCGCGTTCAACTATCGGAAGAGGAACTCGCTCGCGAAGAGGCATGGAAGGACGAGAAGGCGAGAAAGGAACTGAAGAAAGCCACGAAACTGGGTGCTATTCATAGCAAGACTGGGGGTTTCGTGAACAAGACGAAATGGTGGGCTACGTTGCCACCCTCCAAAGACCTTGACAAGCCTTACTTCTCCACCAACCTAGAGGATAACCGGCATGAGGTCCACAAGCACATGTACAAGTGCAACCACCAAGGCCCCGCAGATTCGCAAATCAAGAAATGCATCAAGATGAAATGCGAACACCCATGCTGCAAGAAAGGGGTAGGCCGGGATGCTTGTCTTGTGTGGCTACATAGTCTGGAGCGGAGATATAAGCTCCATCATCCAGACTACGAGTATGTCTGGGGGCCTCAGGGATCTCGAACTCTAGCTCACGCCCAGAGGTTAAGGGAAGCTAGACAGGCAAAAGCGCAGGAGGCCAAAGCGCAGAAAGCCAAAGCGCAGGCTACATCGTCTGGCAAGGGAGAAGCCGAAGGGGATGATCCTTTGGGGGAAGAGATCTGGGACGCTCTTCATGGAGAAGCGGAAGGCGATGATCCGGTGGAGGAGGAAATCTGGGACGCTCTGCATGGAGATGACGCCAACGAGGATTCCCAGTCGGCATCAAATTTGGAAACTGCGGAAGCTGGCTTGCTGGAGGAAGGAGGTGTTAAGATATCCGCGGACACATCGCCACAGGAAGACGAGGACGATCCACTTTTTGATGACGATGAGGATGAGGGCGGAATCCCGATTGAAATCGAAATCGTCGATCCGGAAGCCTGCGAGCCGGCCGCCAAAAGTGCGCTCGCAAAGGAAACCCGCCCAGAAACTTCTGGCAATGAACCTCCCACGAAATTTGAGCCGCAATCGATCGCCGGGACAAAGCGAGCTCGAGATGACCTATCCACAGATGATCAGGAACCAGCCTCCAAGGCTGCGAAAATTTCTGATCCGGAGGATGATGAATCCGATCTTGCTTCCCTGTTTGGTGAGGATGGGGACGGTTTCGATGTCGAGATCGAGGGCTCCAGCAAGCCAGAAGCACCTCCTGTGACCTCCCAAGCACCACAGCCTAGCCCCGCTACACAAGTTCCAGCGGCCAAGTCCAGCTCCCGACCGCTGCAGCCTCAATCACGTCCTGCCAGTGGCAAGAAGCGAGCTCTTCCCGAATCGGACGACGCAGAACCGCCGGCAAAGAAGCAGAAGCCCGCGGCTACGTCCAGCTCCCGACCATCGCAGCCACAACCACGTCTTGACAAAGGCAAGAAGCGCGCTTTACAAGACTCCGAAGATGCAGACCCGCCGGCCAAAAAGCAGAAGCCCGCGACCCCAACAGCACCAGCCCCCGCATCCGACAACACCTTCGGCATTGATCAAAATGTCGAAAATTATCGCGATGCCAGCCTACCGAAGGGGTATATCTGCGGCCACAAAGCATTCCACAAGTCGGAGAAATGCTTGAGTGGAAAGTGCTCCGGAAAGGGCGGGCACAAGTGCTGCATCGAGGGGTTGGAACGTGCCACAGCCAAAAAGATGATCCACAACAAGCTGTGGAGTCTGCGAAATCCTGCAGTCAAGGCCAATAGGGGTAAGGGAAAGAAGAGCAGAGAGACGACGAGCGCAGAGACCGCTAAAGAGTCCTCCTCGTCCTCAGCTCGGGTAGCGAACCTTACAAGTGTTCCTACCCCCGCAGCATCTGAGCCCAAGAAGAGGAAAATCAAGACGAGCGCAGAGACCGCAAAAGAGTCCTCCTCGTCCCGAGCTCAGGTAGCGACAAGCGCTCCTAACCCCCAGCCTCAACCCTCGACACGCCAGGAGGCCAGCCCAACTGTTTCCCACACTCCTGTCAATGCCCTCCGTGCACAAGCCGAGACCATCGAAAGTGTCCGGCAAAGTGCAGTCGGTACGGAGCCCGTGGACGTTGATTACTGGGACGTCTATGAAAAAATGGCAAATATGCAGGATGCCGCTGATGAAGCAGATGAGGCGGATGATGTGGAAAACGCCCAGGACGAGGTCGAGGATGGTGGGCTCTTCGTCCCCGAACAACCCGGAATTTTCCCCGGGGTCCAGTATGAATCCTCTGAAGAATCTGAAGAAGAGTAAAGAGAATCATTAAAAGTGAGACTTCTTCAGATACATTCGGAGGATTCATCGGCAAGGCTACGCGGGTACGGCTCAATATTCTGGCACACATGATCCGCCGCATGAGATCGTGGTTGTACATAAACAAGGAAAATATGGGCTTCAATCATGGCAGCGGTCAATGGGATCTGGGAGAGGCATTGGGGTTGGGTATTATGGATAGTACACATAGAATATACGCATCACTCATCAATTGGTCTCACTGTGAAATTTGTGAAGCTTTCAAAATCGGTTTTCCTTTTATTTGGGTTAAATTTCACCAAGTAAATTCTACAAATAGATTCCAGATATCATCGACAACAGCATACCTTCTATGCGATCAGTATCCCTGACTGGAATGTAGGTTCAAGAGTGTAGTTCTTACTTTAATTCCTGTCGAGCCAATGTATTTCTATAGGCTTCCCTTGGAATTTTCACTCGGCAGTCTGGGGAGAAATAAATTGGGCGTCTGGGATGGATGGCGTTTTGATAAATTGAAATTTTATTGCAACTTCTGTAGTTATTCTAGATGAAAATTGTACATACAATACAGCTTCATGTGTCCCAAAAAACCGAAAAATGATAAAATGAATAGGCAATGTGCAACTTGTAATTTCTTATCCTATGCACTTCCGCCGCGCGCGTCTTGCTCTGCAGCAAATTTCCTCACACACTACATGTACGATAATTCGCCAAGAACAGCGCGTATACAGATAAGTCCTCTAACTCAATACTGCATCGCTGAAATGTGTGCGCTCGCCAGATGTCTCATTCTATTACAAAGGTCATACATGCAGGATCAGAGTTGGCTTGCCAATGAACAAAGTCTCCCGTACTCACTCACATGCGTGCTAACGGCACCCACTACTGGCGTAAAAAAATGTTTTTTCCCTCTCAAACTATGGATTATTATCAATGACGCAGTGTGAGTGCTTCCCATTCGTCATAACGCCACAGCCCACATCGAAACAGTTTTTCTCGTCAAAATGATGACAAGTCGATTGCAACAGTCGACACGTTATGAGTGACCAGTCATCTTTTGAAATAACTAGATGGAAAGCCATTAGATAGTACTGGGCTTGCGCTGATCGGACGACTTGAAGTTGCGCGTGGGTTAGGGTTCTCAAACCTTACAGATTAAGGGTCCAGGCTACTGTACGTGACGGTGCCAAGAGTGTAGTGGATTTTAAGGGTCCAATAACGGTGTGAAGTAGTCAATGCAGGAACCCGCACGTAAAAGTTACCGGTGATTGGCTGAGTTTTGGACTTCATGCGGAGGGGTCGTGATGGGAGTTTCGGAGTTTACTGCTCACTACAGAGAACTTGCGCTATCGGATGTTGACAAAAATGATTTTTTATTGTGAGTAGTTGCGGAAGTGGGTAAACGTGGAAAATGTGATGAAGTTCGCGGCCTTAGTTCTTTACCCACAGTATGTCCACCATCGCCATTCCTAGTGGTACTGGCTAAAAATTGATTTTCACTGAATGCCCCAAGCCGTTTCTGCATCCTCGCGTGAGCCACTAACATGTCCGGAAGGCGTATCCAAACTATGAAAAACAGTTTTTTGATATGGGTGATTCCTACCTGTACCAAACTATCCCATCTCCCTTTTTTCGCTGAACCATATATAAAGACACTAAGAGCCCGCTCTCCTCCTACTCTCTCTCTCTCCACACTCTCCCACAAGACTTGCTCTCTTACACACTTTTCAAAGCTTCTACCGCAAAATTCACAAACAACCACCACTACTCACGACACTTCAAGCACACCTCACCTGTGCACCACCAACCCACTTGTCACCTCTAAAACACATTATCCGCAATTTCAAAACCCACCATCAACATGAACCGCGGCACGAAGAACATGACGAACGCCGTCATGAAGTACCCAGCGCCTGCATATGTCAGCGCTTCCGAGCAAGCCCGCAGCAACCTGCGGGCATGCATCGCCATGGGCATCCACCGCCCTCTCCCCAATGGCCCCACCCCGGCCTCCCTCGCCCAGCAGTGCGAGTCCAAAGCGCGGCAACTCGACGCCGCCCGCGCAGAACTCCTGCGCAAATCCACCATCGAGGGCCGCATCACCAAGCCCTCGCCTACCTCTTCCTTCCCCTTCAATGGAGGCCCCGTGCTGTCCCAGCACAAACAAAGCCAGCTTCTTCGCGAAGCCCTCGAGAGGGAGTCGACTCTGGACTCCCAAATGAAGGTGCTCGCGGAGCGCAAGAAGAAAGTGGAGGCCAGAAAGGCCGAGCAGGAGGAGAAGAGGATCAAGCGCGAAGCGGCGCTTGCAAAGGCAGCAGCGGAGAAGTCGGGAAAGAGAACGGCCCCAAAGAGGGTCTGAATGAGCTGTTCGCAGTCGAGGAGGACTTTGAGGAGGAGGAGTAGGAGAAGATGTAAGGGGGTTGATTGTTTTGCGGTGTTTTCTTTTGGCGTTCTTGGCGTTCTTGGGTTTCATGGCGGCGTTGGTTGGATTGTTGTTTTGTATATTTTCGAATAATGGGCTTTGATTTGTGTTACTTTTTCATTGTGTGGTTGTCTAGGCGTTGGTTGTTTGGCACCATTGTTGTGTTGACGTTTGATATTTTCTCACACCCCCATCGTATGTGGGGACCATGTAACAGAGGTTTTCATCTATAATTCTATCATCAATCATCCTATATATGTTTCCTTGATGTGATCCATGTCTGTATACCAGGCTTATCGTGTGATGATTGTGTGCCTATAGTGGTGAGGTTGGCCAAACCTATCACGCACTTCCTGTTTCGGTTAGCGCGGAAAGCAATATCGCTGCAGAAATATTAGAACTCTGTGTCTAACATTCAGGTGTTTAATTTGCGCGCCATAATATCCTGACAAACAATTTCCTATTTTCAGAAATCAAGATTCTGCCAATAATACTCCCCGGTACACTCTTTTGTAGTTTCCCTAAACCTATTAAAACTCGAATAAATTCAAAATGAATAGGTAAGATGGAAGCGTCGCGCGTAATCTAAATGAGCTGTTAGATATCTGTATCTCCTTGAAATCAGTTTTCGAATTTTCATCGTGAATGGATGTGATAGCCGGGATCCTGCATTCAAAATAAATTGATACCTGTGCTCAAGAGGGCCACTTCATCGATCTTCCTTTGCTTGTGCTCATAGTAAGCTACCTAGGTATTTAAGAGCACTGTACCATTCGGGAAGACTCAAGATCGTACGCTACATCCGAGGGACAATCGGCTTTGAATATCTTTGACGGAGATCCCCAACTTTTTCAATTCCGAACCCGGCAGGAAAATACTCCAATTAGAGCCTGTCGAGTCCGATATGGTCCACGACTCAAGCAGCCCACATACTTAGAGCGCGTTCAATTTTACCTAAATTACAGTCTAATTTCACTACATCCCCATCATCTTTGGCCCGCTCGCCACGCCCCTGCTACTTCCCAGTGGACAGATCGGGAAACTGCTTGCGATGACATAATATCATCAGGCAACTCCGAACTAAGAAGTAATCAGTAACACAAGCTTTTCTTTTCTCGCACTCAAATATTTGTCCCAAGACGTTTCTTCTCGAAATTTTCCCTGCACCTACCAAACACCCTCACGCCCACATACTCTCGTTTCTTGGTCTTCTCTCCGCCATGATGATCCTCAGACTCGTAATTGCGACCATAGTCTATTTCGCAAGCACCACGATAGCGCACCCTAGCCCTCCTCAAGACCAAGTTGTCCGAACCACCGACAGCTTGAATGCATGTCTCACGAGCCGCAGCTATCACAATGAGCGGCGGAGCCTATACGCTGCCCACCGAACAGCCATGGTGGAAGAAATTCGCAAAGCTCGCAACATCAAGCTCGCCCCTCGCCAGCTTCATGCCGATTATGCCTTCCACCATCTGAATGAAAAACGCGGCACAAAGGAAGATGTCGAGCACTGGCTCAGCTTCAGCCACGAGCAAGACCACAACAATCCCGCCTGGCGAACCAAGAACGATGAGTTCCTCTTTGACTACCGCACCACCGACATCCCCGGCGAAAAGCAAGGCGCATGCATCCTCACACCTGAGAGCATCTACGGTCCCTATTGGCGTGAAGGGCAACCCGAACGCCAAGATATCCGCGCCGGACAAGATGGCATCTACATGCGGCTCGCGGTTCAAGTCATCGACATCGGCACGTGCATACCGCTCGAAGGCGCGCAGGTCGATGTGTGGCAGGCAAATGGCGTCGGACACTACAGCGATCATGCCGGCGACTGGTTGAGGGGACGGCAACGCACGGGGAAATGGGGTACTGCGGATTTTGATACCATTTTCCCTGGTCACTATGCGGGACGCACGACGCACACGCATGTTGCTGTGCGCGCAAAGGATAATAAACATATGATGCATGTTGGACAGATTTACTATGACGATTGGCCGAGGATGATGGTTGAGGTACGTGGGGTCCGCGTGTTGTTATTGAATAGCAATCTGACTGTTTTCTATAGAATACGGAGCCGTACAAGCAGAACGAAAGCCCTCCAACAGCGAACAAGGACGATGGAGTGTTCATTGAGATGGCGGCTTCCAAAGACTACGACCCTTTCGCTAAGTGGGCTTGGTTGGGTCCCAACTACCCTCACGGTAGGTACCGGTGTTATTTTCCATTAATTTTTCGTGTCTTTATTCCTTCTACATCAGTATACTGATTTTCGTAGATGGCATCATCGCTTGGATTATCATGGGGGTCAACACCACTGCAACTGTCGAGCAGCCGCCCCCGCAGGAGCGCGATCATGGTCTATTCGACACAAAGCTCTGAGGCTAAACTTTCTATGGGGAATCGGTTGGTTATTTCTCTTCGGGCGTGGTGAATGTATCTTGCGATGCAGAAAAAGAGCTTCGAAAACGGCATGTGGCTGATTGTCGCGTACGTGGCATTGCCTTTACGTGAATCGCAGGCCCTTTGCGTATATATGTGCACACGCAGTCACGGAAAAATACACTGATAAATAATAAAGCTGATCACCCAAAAACGACTAGCCTATCTCGTATCCCATCGTATCGGTGAAGAAAACTTAATAGAACAAAAGTTGGGACAATACAACACTGCCGCTGCGTATAGAGATACAAAAGTGCATAACCCCCCCCCCCCACCGTCTGCAGAAAAACCAGAACCAAGACCCTATCCTACCTACCCGTAGACAAACTCAAAAAAAGCAAATCTGTCGAATACTTGATTATCATCGCCTGTGGTTAGCGTGCCGTGCGTGCGTGTGTGATTGTGTTTTCGGGGCATCAATCACCAATTATCTCATTCAAAACGAGAAGAGTTACCTTGAGAACAATCAGACACACGCAATTCCCCCCCACCCCCACGCGCACACAAACAAAGTATAAATACATAGCATTAAACTTGTCTAGACATACATATCACCCACCGCTAGACGAATCCTACGTCGTCGGCCGCCATATCAACAACGAACGACCAGCGCGACGCGCGCGCGCGTGGGGGGATTGGTCTTTGTCTTTAGTACTGTATGTATATTGATGCGCGCAACTTAGTTCTTTACCGCGCAAGTGAGACTCTCATCGTCATCATTGCACGTCTGGTGTGTGTGTATTATTTCAAACATGAGATGTTGTTCCGAGTAAATGGTAAAGACGTTGGTTGCGCAGAAGCAATATCTCTTAATATAGAGAAAAAAAAACAGCGAGGAGAAAGGAAGAGAGGTTTATGTTACATGTCAGCTTTGAAGAGAATTACTTACTGTGGCTTACTGTTGGCTTAAAATACATATCGCGGCGGCGGCGGCGTTAGAAAGGTAAAGGCAAAAGCAAAGGTATACGTAAGAACTTTGAGGAGCACGTCCTAAGTGTCACTGACTAGTATACTGTCTACCTTTTACTCTTCCTATGCATGTAAGCATCAATCCCTGAAGCCATGTGCGGCGCTTAACCGAAGTCCGCAGGCTGCCCAGCTACTTTGGGACAGACTTGTATATTCAAGGTTACGTCTTACGAAGAAAGCGGCGTGGGCGGAACATGTCTGCACCTCTATAAGATCTGCATGGCGCTACTAAATACCGCGCCAACTTCTTCATATCAAACAATCTATCATATTGATCTTGTTTTTCTTCAATCATGTCGCAAATGAGCTCGAACGAAGCAGAGGCCTTGGTGCGCCAGCTCGAAGAGCTTAGTGAAAACCCCCCACCGGCCATCATGGAGAATACTGAGCTTCGTCGGAGGTTCCGCGAAGCTTCTAACGCAGCTAGCCTGGCAGTCCACTGGCCAAGCGATAGTGTGCATCTAATTGCATATGGTTCCTTATACGTTTCTCTGGCTCGTATAGGAATTGACACGAAGCTTTTTGAAGTTCTTGCGGCCAGCTCTCAGCCTTTGACGTCAGAAGAGATTGCCCAACAGACGGGCATCGAGATCGTGCTTGCAAGTAAGTCAATCCTATTATGATGTAGTGGAAGGTGTTAATACTTCTATAGAGCGCCTCCTACGCTTCTACCAGTCTTTTCGGTGGATCAAACAACAAGACGAGAATCAGTTTATTGCCAACAACGTTACTAAGGCTCTTACCCCGCCCTTCAGTGTTGGCGTAGAGTTCTTGTAAATTATTCATTATCGCCATAGTTTTCTGAGCATAAACTAACACACATATAGCAACACTGTTTTGGGCCCCCCGTTTACAGCATTGCCCGACTATCTCAGATCCCATAACTATACGAGTCCTACAAGCGCCATGGACTCGCCATGGCAAACTGGCTGGCAGACTACTGACCATCCGTTTGTCTGGCTCCAATCGCATCCAGAACATTCCCGTCTTTTTATGCAGTGGATGCCACTGGAGCGTGATGGTCTCCCAGAGTTTCTCGATGCGTTTCCCTTCGAAAAGACCATAGGCCAGAATACCACTGATGAGACGGTGATCTTTGTCGATATCGGCAGTGCACTAGGAAGCCAGAGTATTCTCGTGCGCGATCGATTCCCAAATTTGAAGGGAAAGGTTGTTATGCAGGATCAACAGCATGTTGTAGATGCCTGGGCGGCCAACAAAAGGTCTGATATTGAAGCCCAGGTGTACAACTTCTTTGAGCCACAGCCAATTAAAGGTAAGTTCTATCAAATCAAAAAGAAAGAAAAAATATCAAAGACGTTCTAACAATTTTAATAGGGGCTCGCATCTATTACATGCGCAACATCATTCACGACCATCACGACGACCAGGCTCGGGAGATTCTTAAGAATACAGTTTCCGCGTTTGACCAGGATTCAATCCTGTTGATTGACGATATTGTCTTGCCAGACTCTGGCATAGTGCCCTGGCGCGCCACTATAGCCGATTTTAACATGATGAGCTCATTGGCAGCCAAGGAACGCTCGGAGAGCGAATGGCGTACCTTGATCGAATCGGCAGGGCTCAAGGTCGTCGAAATCTACAAATACTCAGCCGAGACTGGGGATTCCATCGTCGCGGCTAGGCGCGCTTGATTTACGCTGTGTACGCTCGGTTTGAGTCTTTGTTTGTATATCTGCCTGAGCACACCAATCCAAATTTTGATCAATGACTCCCTGATGCACTGCCTATACTTTTTTCATGATATGACACATCTTGCATGACTGGTCCGTGTTGCTGTCATACCCAGTAAAAACGCAGGGGTGCATCTTTAGCGAGTTGTATCGTGCGTCACGGCGTGGATAACTACGCCGCAAACCAACACCACTAATTCCAGCTCGACAACGCAGTACTGTGCCAGGTACCTGATGACGATTTATACGGCGTTCGAAGTCCGAAACGTTTAAACGATGCTACCTTCGTGGTTACACCACTATCCTAATGCAGCAGTGTGCTCGGTGTCTGGATCTCTCTATTTTACAGAGGGGGATGACTACGCCAGGAGGATGCATATCGGGTAGAGATTGTACCATACCAACTTCACAAATCAAGCCGTCTTTCTAGAAAGAAAGGCGAGCCGATAGAGCACGAACCACAACTCAGGGCTGAGGCTGAAGCCTCAGTATTATCAGTCCTTAATTGATGTAATCGGCGACCAAATAGCATACGCCACCTTGGCTAAGGAACTATCGACGTTTTAGTCAGAGGCGGTCGTGAGTTACGGAGGAACTTTCGTGAGTCTGAGTTGCTTCTATAATTTCTAGTTAAACAATGGATGGTACGTAGGTCGCGCTTACGTCAGGCTAGATTAAGGTTCTACTCAAGCAGCAGCATGCATTCTTTTAATTTCAGCCGTATTGCCGTGTTACTATTAGTGACTCTCTTTGCGCTACGAGTAGCTGGAGGTAAGTAGGAACATCCAGAGGCAACTTATAATTTCTGTGTATTCAATTAACGTCTGACCACGACTTAGAGAACTGACTGTCCAGATTCTCCAGCGTTCCAGCCACTCAAGTTGCACGAGAAAAACAAGCCACCACAGACGCGACACTTCACGTTCAACCTTACGCGGAAATCTCTGAACCCTGATGGTGTGACTCGCGATTTCCTGGTCGTCAACGGCCAGTGTCCTAGACCGACCATTGAGGTCAATCTTGGAGATACTCTGTCCGTAACAGTTATTAACAGCATTGAAGATAAAGAGTGTACTTCTATACACTGGCATGGACTTGCACAGAATGGCTCAAAGTGGGCCGAGACCCCCTCTTAACAGCTTTTAGGTTCTGCTCACAATAATTCGTGGCTCTAAACTTCTAGTAGAAGTTAAGTATTAAGAAATAGAGAGCGTTAATTACATAGTAGCCATAAAACTATTGCACTTAATATTATTTACTAGGGAAAATTAGTCTTTCTTAGAGCGTCTACTAAAAAAAGATACGCGGATTATCTAAAATAAAGTATTGCCTATGCGGGAGAAGTGGGAGCGTACTAGTAGGGCGGCTAAGACGAGCTTTATAACTTAGTAGATAGAGATAGCACAGCCCTACTCTAGTTTAAGGGGTAAGAGATTACACTAATAGATAAGGTTAAGATCCTAAGATCTCGCCCGAGAGAGTGGGGGCCGGTAAATCTCTTATCCAACCAGTGACATTCACGTGCATAAGTGACTCACCCCCCACCTACATACCCTGTTCTACTCAACCCATCTCCCACATTCAAGCAGCATCAATCTTCCTTCCTGTATTCCTGGTCCAAGTTTCAATCACACCAGCCCACCATGCCGCCAGCTTACACAATTCACGTCATTCCTTACCCCCTCCCCGTCCACTCCCTCACACCCCTCGCTGAGAAATTGCGTAAATTCAAACTCCACGCCCTCCTCTCAGATCCCAAGGCATTTTCCCAGAATCACGCTACTGAGTCCTCGCTCCCCATCTCAGCGTGGGAGACGCGCGTTGCAAACCCGGATTTCAGAATTGTGGTTTGCGTTGTTGCAGACGCAGACGACCGAGATGGAGCATTTCCTAGCGACAAGAACAAGGAGGCAGAGGAGGAACATGTTGTGCAAAGATTGTTGGAAAGCGAATGGGCGGGCACATTCACACTCGTCGGCCCCGTCCCCCTCTCTTCATGGCTCGTCCCCTCATCCGGGCAACCTCAACCCGGTGCCGAGGGCGCGGAGACGCGCTGGCATCTTACAAGTCTGTTCGTACTACCGGCGCACCGTGGCTGCGGATTAGCCAGCAAGCTCACGCTGGCGGCTGTGCGAGCTGGGTCTTCAGGGCACCAAGTCGCAGGAAACGTGGGGGCTACGACGCGCTTTAGACTTATCGTGCATCCAAAGAATATAGAGGTCGTAAAGTTGTATGAAAAGCTAGGCTTTGTGAAGGGAGGATTGTACACGCAGCGGGAAGCTATGGTGGCGATGGGGGACGCGGCGGGGGTACCGGAGGCGGCGGCGGCGGATATATGGGATAGTAGATTGGCCATCGGGATGGAGCGTTTGGTCTAAGTTTGGAAAGGGGGCGAGAAGAGGGCAACAAACGAAAGGTGGTTTCATACATTTCTTTATCAAGATGGGAGTGTTGCGCATTATCATCCTTGTCCCGAGGTGGCAACGAGTGAGTAGCACGCTTACCTGGATCTCGGTATTCCAAATCTATAGCAATTACAGTCTTGGTTACCAGAGGCAGATACTTGGTACCAGTAAAACGGAACGATCCATCTGGAGACTTTTCCCCTCTGTGGAAGCATCACTAAATCGAATGTCCGATGTGGTCGCTATCTTAATGCGATGGTACAAGCAACAAATAAGGTGCGGTAGGGATCGAGGTGAAGAGTCGATGAGGACCGTAGCTAGCGGGGAGGTGAATAGGTATGACGATGGGATCGGTGGAGACGCCAAGAGCGACTATGGAAATTAGTCTTTGTCTTTTGGCACTATATACAGAGCGGTGACACGCCAGGAGGTCACATATCGGGCAGCTAGTCTACCAAGCGTTACTTACAAATCAGATCTAACGGACATGTAAGTTGCAGAACCTCTAATTCGTAGAACGTCTTCGTCCTCCCGATATGTGACTTCCCAGCGTGTCACTCCTCTATAGTATACACGCAACTTAGATTTTTTTTAGTACATAAGTAAGACTTATTACTACTACTACCCACCCCCCTTTCCCTCGAATACTAAAAGGGGGATTAAAAAAAGTATTAAAAAAAAGAACATACAACAGCAGGTATTCGCTAGTGGTCACCCACCTAACTACTAATCCGCCGGTACCATGCTTAAGTACAGCTGAGCGGACGGGAAGCTCTGTTTTCATGGTCCTATGGTCGTATGTGATAGTGAGGGTCATTTGTATTGTATATGTACACATGCGTGAAAGGGGGGAGAGGTGGGAGGGAGGCGCGATCATGAGCGTTTTTACATTGGGGGGGAATTTAATACCGTGGACAGAAAGTCAACGTGTTTTAGTTATTATTCAAAGTAACGACGAATAGACATTTCTTCTTCTGTGGTTACCGAAACCGATGTTCCATCTCGACCTCACACGCGCCAGCGCGTTCCGAAGCAAGCGAGCAAACGATCTTATACCTCCGCACATTATTCCTCAGGACTTGGAACGATGTGCTCGCAAAGACCGACTGGGTCCAATCGCCGACCCACACCGTCAGCTCCTCCAGCGGCCGGCCGACCTTGATGTCGCGCATGTGCTGGAAAAGGTGGAACGCTGAAGTCTCGTTGGCGATGGGCGTTCGGTACTGCGGTTCCGCCGCGCGACGGGTGGGATTCTCGTGTTGGAGTTCGACGTGGTCGTATAGGGGCTCGATGTCCGAGTCTGGCTCGAAGAAGGATCGAAAGGGCGCTTCGACGTAGTTGACCTTGCCGATCTCGTACGGTGGGGCTTCTTTCCAGAAGCCTAATATGAGGTTTTGCTCGCGATAATGCGACTCGGAGGGGATGTCAAGCCAGAGGGCTACGCTGCGGAGCTGTGAGATGGAAGAGAGTGCGGCGAGATGGTGTTTGGGCCAGGTTCCGTTGCGGTAGAGTTTGATGCCTAGATGGGAAAGATTTGGTGCTTTGGAGCGAAGGTTGAGGAGCTGGGGTGGGGTGATGGTGCTGTTTTCGGAGCCGTCGAAGGGCGAGCGGAGTTCTAGGTGCTGGAGGGACTGACCATGGTATTGGATAATTGTGTCGAGGGTGCTTTCGATCTTGTCGTGTGTTAAGGCCAGGGTCTTCAATGAGTTTGGGCGTAATGCGGCCAGGAAAGGAAGTATCGTCTCCGGGCCCGTGTCGCTGCTTTGGAAAGATGAGAGGGATAACAGGTGAGGCGCTAGTCTATCCAACGTCTCATACCGGTCTTGCCATCCACCGTCCGGACATGCTCTTCGAAAACTGCACCACGCATCTATAGCCAGGTGCTCCAGCTTGGTCCAGTCCATTGCGTCGAGCCAAAGATCCAGATTCGTTTTGTTTCTCTGTGTACTGTTCAGTTCCATGTAGGTTTTATAGGGCGGGTCGCCTTTCCTAGCGTAATCCCAGTCCAGTGTTACACGTCTCTTATACCACTCGTACTCCTTCCGCGCACGTGGTCCCTGCCACACGTTTTGCGGAGAGTGGAATCCGTTTTTTCGCTGTTCCAACCATTCACTTCTCGGTTTTTGTTTTCTGAGGCGGGCCATCTCCTCCTCGAAGGTCAAGGATCTTATTTCACGATACCCTATGAATTGGTGGGGCTCTAGCAACCCTTCGCTGAAGAAGTACCCATTCAGGCGCAAGCTTTTCAAAGGCGGATAGCGGTCTCCGCCGCTCCATGTAAAGGGAAGATTATGTTGGTTGTATCCAGAGACCATTTCGGTAAAGCGAATACTAAGGGCTTCAACATCTGGGCATGAGGTTAAGGCTTTGTGTACTGCTGTGATGCTGCCGAATGTAGGGTCTGCCCATGGAACAGTAGCGGAAATCGAGGCTGGACATGCGTCAGATATTTCCCAGTATCGCGCAGATACAGAAAAGGGGAGAGAAAGCAGTAAAAGTGGAAGGTAGACGGTGTAAGCCATCAGGTTTTGTGACATGACTCGGCAGGCAGGAAGGAGCTTGTAAGTGGCGACGGGGCGTAAATACACATGGGGGATAGCTCAAGAGGCCACATAGTCATAATGCGAGCTTGCCTTTTGAGATGGCAGAAGTACTGTAATACGAGACGATACAGGTAAGCTATTGGACGCCTGAGTAAGTAGGCAACCGAATTGCGGGATGCTTGTCACCTATCACGTGCTTGGCCCCCGCTCCGCATTGATGGGCACACATGCATGTACATGCGTATGTACTGCGGATGTAGGAATGCTGCAATTTGGACGATCCACGTAGCATTACTGGTGAGGTTTGATCAGGCTATACCGTGCTGTTTGAATGCTGTAAAGACGAAATGAAGTCATATCGATGGAGTTGATGTCCACGGATCTGATCTGGAAAGGAGCGCATGGGGAAAGGCGATGGTGAAGTTGCAAAAGACATGGAAAAGAGTTAGTTACCCTCCATTGAGAATCAGTAACTTAGCGTACGGGTCAAATGCGCATTCAAGAGGAGTGAACATTATGAAGCAAGAGGTACGTAGTGTGGACGTAGTCATGTAGTTACTGCTCCGAGGGAAGACCAGATATGATACAGATAAGCTCATGACTAATCCATATCGGGACTAGCTTGAATTTACCCCTGTAAGACCCTCCACACGTCATAGTGAAGGGTCAACAATTTTGCATAACAATCAACGTGACCTTAAATCCCATTCCCCCCCAAACACACACCGCCATTGCCTTTATCTCCCCGCATCTCACTATTCTACTTGATTCCTGGCTCTCCCAGAGATATCATCATCGTCAAACCCACCCGAAAACAAGCAAAACTGCGGAAGAAACACGGGAAAAACTGGAAAAATGCCGCCCCACTACGAACAATACATCCTCAAAGTGACGGCCGGCCCGACCTACGACACCTCCACACATACCAGCGTTCCCGTAAACACCGAGAAGCCCATCTCCATATCCTCCGAACACCTCGACGCGAAAGTCACGGTGCGAATCAAGGACTACCGAGGCCTCCCCAAAGACTCGCCCTCCACATCCCCCTACTTCAGCCACCCCTCGCACCCCTACGACCGCTACTCCATTTCCTTTAGCTTCACGCCCAAATCTCCCATCAGCGGCGCCGACCTAGTTTTTGGCAACGACTTCGACCACCCCATCCGCGACCGCTTACCGCCGTTGTTCGACAAGGCATTTGGGATTGTCAAGTGGTGGATCGACCCCGGGCTCGAGGGCGACGTATACGGCGATGAACCGTACTTGTATGGGGCGCTGCTCAGCAGCATCAACGTGCTCAACATCTCTGCCTCAGGGGAGGACAAGAAGGACGAGGAAGAGTCGGAAATCTTCGCCGAAGACACCTCTGCGCTGGAGCAGAATCTACCAGCGACGAGTGCCGCCCGCCAAAAACACTTCCTGACCCCCGCGAACCGCACCGCTTTTGAATTCACGCCAGGCCACACCTACAACTGCGACTTCTTCAACCCGTATCTCGACTTCAACGAGTTCGCGCTGAAACTCGGATACGGACTCCCTCCCATCTCCATCCTCGGACATTGGGACGGGAAGGAAGCACTGCGGTAAGTCCCACCCGCCCCCTTCTCCCTTGCTCTATTCTTCCAAGCAAACAATTCCCCCTAACTCCTCATTCCCTCATTCTTGCTTTTTGTCGGACCCATGAACCAAACCAAAATCAATCAACTGACGCATAAACTGACGCGTAAAGCGAACACTCCCTCAGATACGTGCTCAAGAACCGCGCGACGGGGACCGAGCTGCTCGTCATCATCTTCACCCTCGTACCCGTTGACCAAGTCGACGCGTCTTCTTCAACATCGACGAATAAAGACAGTGGGGAGACGGACGGAAAAGATGATGATGACGATAATGGTGTTGAGGAGTTGGATTAGGTGGGTGCTTTGTGATATAAACATATACAAGAGTGGGACTGTTCCCGATTTGTCGCCTGTGTTTCTGTCACTGTCCGCCATCCTCCCTCCCTCCCGTCCTCCCTCGATCGTAACCACCAATATCCGCCTCCTCTACCCTCTCACAAACCCAAAACGGCTACGGCATCATCTCCACCCTACATCAACTGAACTCCCAAGCTCCCGGGGGGGCCCGAGGACCCTCTCTCCCCACCCACCTACAACGACCCAGCTAAAAGACGAAGAAAAATCTTCCTTTCACCAAATATCCAACCTTTTCGCCTGGAAGACGAAAGAAAAAGGTAGTAGAAAGCCGGAAAAAAGGGAACGAAAAAAAGAATTGTTCTTTTCGAAGTAGCATTAGACGCGGGGATTATTCCGTTTTGTTTTTTTTTTTTTTCTATTCGCGTTGGTTATTGTGTATTGTGTTGTGAATTTTCTTTTTTCTTTTTTTTTTTCTGGCTTGCTTGGACCTTTTTTTTTCAACTTGTTTTGGAGGGGAGGGGGGTTCTTTTTTTGGGAGTTGAAGGCGGGGGATTGCGTTACGGAATGGAATAAGATGAGATGGGATGGGATGTAGGAATGTGCCTTAAGGTTTTTTTTTTTTTCAGGATACATTGATGGTAGAACGGAGACAGACGTTTGGTATGTAGAGCTCTTTAGAGGTACATAGTCTTTAAGGTAAAGGTTAAAGCTAAAAATGTGACATTGCATTGCATAACACTACATACATACATGTAGGTATAAATAATTTCCGTTTTGGGTTGTGGGTTGTAGGTTTTAAAGTTTGAAGGTTGGGGATATACGTACAATTATCTACCTCTACCTCTACTTAGCTTAGCGAAGAATAATATTTTTTAGATAGGTGTTTAGTGTAATATAAAAAAGGATTATTATTATTATATATATATGTAGTGTAAGGTAGAAGTTAGGAGGAAGGCTAGGAGGGTTGGTTTAGCTTTAGTGTTGAATAACTACGTAGGATATACAAATATCTACCTATACATGTATGTATAGTGGGGTGGTACTTCAAGTGCAGTAATTGAATCTTTTTTCAATGTAGAAGAAGTATGTAGTTAAATTACAAGCCTCTTTGAAAAAGAAGGGTGGGGTGGGGAAAGGTTGGGGGGGGGGGGAGGGGGGATGAATCAAAGAGAAGACAAGACAAGAACAAAGGACAAAAAACATCAAAAAAAAAAAAAACTTAATTTTCTGTACTCCCCACCTATCGATCCAAGAACTTTTTTTTTTTTTGATCCATCCCTCCCCTTTTCTTACATCTCCCTCCTCCCTACTACTTTTATATACATACCCCACCCCCAAAAACCCTCACAACCTCCGACAAACATCCTCAACAACCTCCTCCGTCGACGCCCCACCGCCCAAATCCGGACTCGTCAACCTCCCCTCCTCCAGATTCGCATCGACAGCCCTATAAATCCTCGCCGCCGCATCCTCGAGGCCCAAAAACTCCAACATCAACGCCGTGCTGCGGATCGTGGCAATCGGATTCGCGATGCCTTTACCCTCGATATCGGGCGCGGATCCATGGCAGGGTTCGCCGATGACGAAATCCTTGCCGACGTTGGCGGACGGGACGAGGCCGAGGGAGCCGACGAGCGCGGCCGCGCCGTCGGAGAGGATGTCGCCGTAGAGGTTGGGCGCGACGATGACGTCGTAGGCGGAGGGTTGGCGGAAGAGTTTGTACACCATGGAGTCGACGATTTGTTCTTCGAGGGTGAGCGAGGTGTAGGCTGGGTTGGAGGTGAGGACGCTGCGGGCGGTTTCGCGGAAGAGGCCGTCGGTTTGGGAGAGGACGTTGGATTTGTGGGTTATGGTTACGAGGGGGGATGTGTGGTGCGAAGGAGCGTCCGAGGAGGAGGAAGAGGAGGAGGAAGATGCTTCACGCACGCGTTGTCGTCTTAACGCGATATCCCCCGCCATCGCAGCGATGTTCGCGCTCGCCGTCTCTGAGATGCGCTTGATTGCTTCCGCGATTTTGGATCCATCGGCGGCGGTGTACGTCTTTTCCTCCTTGACGTACAGATCCTCGGTGTTCTCCCGCACAATGACCAGATCGACGGGGCTCGCGGCGGTGCGGATGCTTTTGACGGGGCGCACGTTGGCGTATAGAGCGAGGCGCTTGCGCAGGGCGACGATGGGGGAGGAGTATCCCTCGACTTTTGTGGTCGGGGAGGACACGGCGCCGAAGAGGGCGGCGTCGCAGTCGGATTTGAGGGCTTGTACCGTCTCTTCGGGCAGTGCGACGCCTTGCTTTTGGAAGGTTTCGAAGCCGGCCGAGTGCGTGGTGAAGGTGAAGTTTAGGCCTAGGCTGGAGGGGAGCGCTTCGAGGATGCGGCGCCCGGCCGGGATGACTTCGCGGCCGATGCCGTCGCCGGGGATGAGGCCTGTGGGTGGGTGGTGGTTAGCAAAGTAACGTGGGTGGGTGGGTGTAGCTAGGTGAGGTTCGTGGTAGGCGTGGTAGGCGTGGGAATTAGTGAAGCAGATTGGGGAGAACCACGACCAGATTTGCATCAATTGACCCCTCAATCAATCACACCAAGAATTCAAAGACATACCAATACGAAGCGTGCGTCGTGCAGCCATTGAGTTTGTGTGTAGACGGTTGTTCCGTCTTTTTTTCCCTCCTTGTTCGGATGAGAAGAGCGAAGAAGATGAATAAAAGGTGGTTAAAGTTGTGAGATGAGCAATACCGTCGGGAAAATAATACAATACAATACAATACAATACGAGACGTAAGTCTCTTTAATAGACTGTATATTATTGGTTAAGAGCACATAATTACTACTTGTATTGGTTCACGTAATCAGAGCACCTAACCCTTGCAATTAGTTAATTGGCTGGCAAAAAGCCGCAGTATTCCCGTAACCGAGGTGTAGGTCCGATGATCGGAGGAGGGTAAAAGCTTACACGCTAGTCTGCTTTGAGCCATCATTCACGTGAATTGATGTACATCACCATACATGTGTACAAGGCCCAGAACTCAATCCTCTTTCTCCGCCGACATGAAATACGGGTTCTGTGGCGTGAAATACTTCGCACCATACCATCCATGCACGAATTCTATATATAGTCATGTACTACTGTGTATGTGGGGTTCTGGACTGGGTCTGCCGCATGGCGAGGTGCTCGCGTGACGTTGATAGTCTGAGGGAGTCTGGTATGTGCCTATGTATGTATGTAAGTATATGCATAATTCAAAGTTCCTTTCTCATAGGAAAAAAGCATAACGTTATCAAAAGTATGTTTGCTATATGTACACTCGTATGTGCCTATGTACATGTTTTACGATTGATGCAAAGGGTAGGTAGGATTTCAAGGAATGTTGGTAAACTCCTCGATATTGACCCGCTGATAAAAAGACACATGCCCAAACGGCTCCCAGTACTGCGCAAGACGGTCATGCGAGATGAGAATGAGTTGAGAGGCTAGATAATCGTCTGAGAAACTCGTTAGTTGAATGTCAAAACAAGTTTTTTTTTTCTGCTTGACTCACCCTCTCTAAATCCCCTCGCGGCAATGTGCCCGACGCTCTTCACAATCCGCGCCCCCTTGAACATGTCTTCGGTAGCCACGCGGATCAAACCGTTAGGCCCAATGTCCGGCGCGATGAACGTATACTCGCCACGGGGGATATTAGGGTCGCCCGTGAGCTTGACGGCTTCGATGCGGCCACTGTACATGGTCTCGTCGGTGACAGGCGAGACGGGCTCTGGTGAAGACGGACGGCTGTCAATGTTTCCGGTTTTTAAGGTAGCGGCGCTGTCTTCTAGAGACGTTACCTCGTCCGAAGAATTCCAAGCTTCGTCCTCGACTGATTCTTGCTCGTCTTCAGTAGCATCCGTAGGCGCTGTGCTCCACGATCCGGCACTGCTCACGCTGCCTTCCCGCTCTCGTGCACGCACGACCCATTCAGCCCGCTCCGGCAGCGGCTTCGGGTCGTCTGGCTGCATGATGGCGAGGAACTCGCAGCCGTGGCCGGCGTAGTCTCCGCACCAGATTCCCTGCCACGGCTTCTGCGGCGTCGGCGTGTAGCACTCCTCTGGCAAGGTCGCCCACGTTGTGACCCCCTCACCCGCCCGCACCATTCCAGGATGCTGGCGCGATGAGAATTCCATCCACATCCGCATTCTGAACGTCGCCGTCGACATCTCGGATATCGCCGACGGGCGGTTCCCGATGCTTCGGAAGTTCGTGAACGAGTCACTGCGGGACCGGATGGGACTGGGAAGAGTTAGCGGTGGCCATATAGGCGTTGCAGTCGTGGTGATGTCGGCCGGCCATGGTCTGGCAAGCATGAGAGACGAGCAGATACCCGCCGATGCGCGTGGGGATTCGTTGCTCAAGTTCATTTGGATCTCTCGCTGAAGTCGGTTTTGTATGCTGCGATCTGAATTTTCATACCCGTAAGCATCCAAACGAACGACCGGCTGGTTGAGATCGAGTTGGATGCGAGGGTTGAAGGTGTGGATGATGGCATCTGGGTTCCACTCCCAGGTTTGAAATGCAGGTTGACGACGCTCCGCTACCAGAGCATATGCTTCGATGGCGTTGATGCGGTGGTCGTAACGAGCTATGAGGAGTTTCCCTGTGTGGGCGTTGTCGGCGAACCATATCTTATTTCGAGGGATGAACCAGTATGGATGATGGAGTATGAATAGCTCGCGCCATGATAGATGTGCTGGCTTTCGGATAAGGGAGTCGGGTGTATTTTCCTGCACAAATCGTTGATAGAGGCTATCTTGCTGAGAATGGCTGTGGAGAGCACGACTTGTAAGCCCAGTGGCGAGGAGGTCTTGCCACGACAAAAAAGATAGAATATGGTGAATCAGCTCAGAAGGAAGTGCAAGCAGCGGCGGAGGCTCGGTTGTAGTATCCATCGAAAACATTTTGACTATCGACGTCCAAAAAACGGATTTGGTGAGTTGTGGTACAAGAAGCACGGAATACTAATTTTTCGTGGTTGAATTTCTTGGTCAAGTGTCTATGTGCCAGAGATGACGGCATCCGACGCTTGCGAAAGAGCAGACCAAACGTACAAATACTTAGGCAAATACCTCTGACCCGTCTGGCTGTCAGAAATCCGCGCAAGCCGTGAGGGTGCTCCGACCCCGCACTGTCACGGTACAGCGCCGCAGCGCAATTCAAGAGGTATTACTACTATCGTCGAGGTTCGTCCTCGGTTCCACATGCGTCAACCCAGACCTGAGCTCAGCGTGCCAAACATAGAGTCGAGTCGCAGAAGGGTTGGGTTGGGCCCGCCTGGGGGAATATCCAGGAAAGGATTGGCCCGAAAGCAGAGTGCAGCACGCAGTGAGTGGGCCGAAAGGGTGCAGGCAGGCAACTGCAGGGCTGGCCGTTATCTGGGTTTAAAGTTATGGACTGCCCAGCTGGTTGTCGAGAGCGTGTCACCTTCCGGATTGAAGCTAGGATTGGCTCGTTTGGGCGTTGAGATTGACGAGCGCGTGTCCTCGCCAATCTCACACGTCTCCTCTGACCTTCTCGTTTGGAGCGCCCGGCACTTGGACGAGCTGCTGAGGGCGCGACGCGAGAGATTACGAACTCCCGAACCCACGGCGCGACATCGGCCGCGGTGATGTGAGGCAGGGGTGAGGGGATGGGGATGGGGTGGGAACAATATATTCTCCGCGAGTCCAAGCACTGGCAAGCCACCAAGCGTCGTATATACCTAGTCGGGTCACGTTGCAGGTGTTGGTGATATTGCCCTCGGATGACGTCAGGCGGCGTTTCAGGTAGACAGTCAATAGTGAGGTGGTGAGGGGAGAGTCATATGAACAGGCTGGCCACGAGGGAGAGTGGGGAAAACAAAAAGTCGTTCTCTCGATGATGCGCAGAGTCGAGTCGAGTGGAGGTTTTGATGGGGGGTTGACGAGACGATGATGGACGAGGCCCGTGCACATGGCTCCTTTGGGTCTTAGCGCCATCTTTCAACCTTCCCAAAAGGGCAAGTCGGGAAAAAGCCGTTGGTGATAGCTGCGCCTGCTGTATCACGTCGCCTAGATCCCCCAATCTGGTCATGGTATGGGAATTATGGTAATCTAGTGTGACGAGCTTGATATACCATGATCCTTCGTTACTCACTCTTAGGATTTTACCTTCATTTCCTATTTTCCTAATCCAATTAGCGGACACAACAGCCTGACATCTCTCAGTGCACTATCAGGTTACATGTATTCACCAAGTACGTTGCCATCACTTGTACGACACCAGAAGTAACCTTCCCTATCCGCTCTATTATATACTTTTTCCCCTCTCTAGATCCAGATACTATCTTCCTTCCTGCTGCACCGTCCTTGTTTCGAGCACTTAGGTACACTATCACATGTGTACGCATCACTCAACTTTACCCTTCCTTTCAACATGCCCCTATTAGAAAAATAAACAAACCAAACCGCTGGCCTCGATGAGATTACAAAACTAAGCTATGCAGTACCTATTCATAATGCACAAGAGACGTATAAACAAGACCCCATCAATTAGTAAAGTTTTCGATCCTCTAGATAAACTTAGTACTAGGTCAGAGCAATTGCCACATTATTGAAGTTCTAATTTTAGGCCATTTTTCTGTCCTGTGGTTGCGCAGCGACAAGCTCAAGGCAATGTCGACATTGAAATTCCGCTTAAGAAGCCCGCCTTTGTTGCGTTGGTTCATCGCATTGTTTCTGATTTTTTAATATCTCGATAGAGCGTTAAAAGCGCAAAGGATGGTTAATGTTTTTTTGCTTGCTAGCCGCTTGTTGAACAAAGGTTTTGTCTATGTTCATTTTGACTATGCAGAGGGGGAGCCGATTAACCAGCGCAATATACAAAATCATGTACAAATAGCCACGTGAACTTGAAAATACAGTCTTTTTAGTGTAGTAATTGTACCTTTTATGAAAATAGCATGTGTGGTGCTTCGCTGCGAATTTTTCAAAATGTTTAATTGTTTGAGTTTATGACTGAAAATTGAATGACTTCGAGCAACATTAACAAAATGGAACCACTAACCTCACGTCTCATTACTCAAGCACAAAGTAGAAGCAATATCAACAGATAAAAAGTACCCCAAAATCTCGGGATCTAAGTACAATACGCATTCCCTATAGTTATTGCTATACTAAGGGGACCTCGAAAAGCTTTTTGACTTTGCTTTTTCCGTCATCCTCCCGACGCTATTTTTAGACTTGCGGCGAATTCAAACCTTTCCAACTGTGAATTTCGACTGCACACCATCTATCAACAGAGTATTGCCTTACACTCTATAATACTATAACCCCGCCTTTCGTGTTGAAGCCGTACCCAAGATGCCCAACCGCAAGCTTTCGACTCACGTGCCATGTTACCCGAAGCCAGCCTCTGCTTCCTGCAGCTCTCTCGAAAGAAACACAACATAAACGAATACGAGCCAGACCACAAACAAACCCCATCCCACCTCCTCAGCTCCCCATACAAAGCCTTCCATTCACCCTCAATCATGACCTCACCAACCACCAAACCTATGACTCCATGACCCAAACTGGCGCAAAATGACCCCCTCCAATGTACCAATAAGAACCCATCAACCACTAACAAACTTCATCCCGCAATTCTGCGCCGCATGTCTAGCCTTCGACGACGAACTCTCCCGCATCGAAACCCTCATCGACGAACCCGAGCCCCAAGCCAAAAGCGAATCCGTCCCCGGCCCAACACAACAACTCATCAGCAAACCCCCGTTCCAAATCAGCAAAGCGCGACATATCTGGGACCACAGTTCCGCATGTATCTCCTGCCGGAGTCTACGGAATTACGTTTCGAGGAGATTCCCGTCTATTGCTAATGCCAACTCCCCGATTGCTCTGCACGCGCTGGCGGTGAGCGCTGCATTTCTGTCTCGCTTCCCCGAATCCACCGTGCCGCGGGTATTGCTAAAGGCAGGCGTCGACATCATCGCGAAGGAAACAGATTCAGAACATGCACCGGGCATCGACGAATTTTACTCAACCACCCCGTCTTCAAAAGATGGGGTCCTCGTACGAGCAGTCGGACCACGCGTCGATTTCGCGCAGATGCGTCAATGGATCAGCGAGTGTCGCGTCTCTCACGGAGATGAGTGCTCACGATCGCAGCTTCCGAATGATTGGGGGCTTGTGAGTCTCGATACGCATGACTTAGAGTTTTATCTTATTGACGTGCATTGTATGTGTCTCGCTGTGTCGTCGATGAAAGCGGCCCCGCCGTATGTAGCGTTGAGTTATCGCTGGGGCGATGCGACGCGCTCGACGCAGTGTCGTTTGGCTAATTTTGGGATCATGAAGGCGCCTGGGGGGTTGATGAGCGAGCATGTTGTTCTGGCGCCTACGATACAGGACGCTATTACTTTCACGAGAGAGGTGGGGTTTCGATATCTTTGGGTGGATGCATTGTGTATCGTTCAGGATGACTACGCACGAAAACCTACATATCTAAGTCTCATGGGCACGGTGTACGCAGATGCTGCGCTGGTATTAGCAATTCTGGAAGGAAATGCGGATATGGGCATTGCGGGGATAGGGCATGACCGCGACGTCTCAGACACCATCACTCTCCCCACTCGAAGTCTCATCAAAACTACACGCCGCATCACCGGAAAAGAAACATTCAGCGACAAGACGTGGGCTACGCGAGGCTGGACGTTTCAGGAGGGACTGTTCGCCAGCAAAATGCTCACCATCGATAGCTTCGCGTCCTGGCACTGTCCATGTGCGAACTGGATGGAAGAAGTATCACGCCCTCCACTCGCCAAACACGAACCTCCCTCCCAAACACCATCACAACGAACTGCAAAACCGCAGACCCCATCCTCCACCTTCCTCGACTTCCCCCGCGTTCCATCCTACATGTCCCTAGCAAGCTACGCGCGCCTCATCCAGTCCTACAACACGCGCTCCTTAACCATGGACTCGGACGCTCTGAACGCCGTCGCCGGCGTGACCGGTCGTCTGCACAGCCTCTTCCCAGACGGCTTCATACAGGGGCTGCCTCAATTCTACTTCGACGTCGCGCTTCTGTGGCAGCCACGCTCGCCACTCCGACGCAGGGTCGACACACCGGGTGCGCCTGCGCTGTCGTCGTGGTCCTGGGCGGCGTGGCATGGCGATTTAGATCTCAGCGCGTGGTCCGATGGCCACTTGGTCTACGACGAGCCGTTGTCCGCGCGGAACAACCGCATCGTCGATTGGAAGAAGCTGCGCTGCGTGAAGACGAAGAGCGGTGAGATGAAGGAAGAGTGGATGCCGATTCAATTCACGTTCCATGCCCCCCGGAGTCGCTTCGAGGACCCCTCCGTCACTGAACTGCCGTGGGCATGGCACGCTCATCAGGACGCACAAGGAGAAACAGCGAACGGAAATGCAGCGAGTAGGTACTTCACATATGACCCAGACGACCGCAAAAACCACATGCAAGATATGAAGTTCCGCTTCCCCTTTCCGCCGTTCGAAAGACTCCGAAACGTCGATCGTGAGAGCTGGCATGTGAATCTGCTCAAGGGCAACGTACAAGTAGCATCTTTCAAACTCGACACACAATCACTGCCTAACCCCACCTCAGCGTACGGCGTGGAGGATGTGCACCTCGTCAATGAAGCAGACGAAAGAGTTGGTTGGCTCCGATTGAACCTTTACGACGAACAGCGCCCGGCTCACGGCACGGACTGCGAGTTGGTGGCAATTTCCGAGGGAGTCGAGATTGTGCCACACCCGATGTTGAGAATGCCTATTAATGGTGGTTCTTTTTATCATGTGTTGTGGATTGAGTGGAACGGCGATGTGGTGTATCGCCGCGCTTTAGGGCAGGTTGAGAAACGGGCGTGGGAGCGGGAATGCGCTGGGGAAATCGAGATTGTTTTGGGCTAACCAACATTAACCTGTAGCTAACCAAGCATTTACAACGAATGACCGACTTCAAGAACTGAGGTTGCGAGAGCGAGTGCGCGCGCGTTGAAGTTTCCAAGAACAGTGTAGGGCGTAGGGGATGATGGGGTTGGGAGGGTAGAGAATTGCGGAGCGGATGGGCGGAAGAAGAATTTACATCATCATCTACGCATTTTGGTAATTGCGGATTGTACCGAGCACTGCATGGTGACTTCCGAACGGTCAACTGTGACTGCGTGCGCCAACTGTGCAAAAGTGAACAGATAGGTGCAGGGTGAGGTGAAGAAACATGGTGGCTAAGAAAAGGAAAGATAGGTTGTACATATGTACCTAGGTATATAGACCACGTACCTATCGGAGGATAATGTACCATCCCTACAACATCTACATAACGCGCTTCCAACCTCGCACGACAGAGATTAATCTAGTAAAAGTATCATGTCCTTCTAGGAAACATCCCATTACGTCAACGTTGTGAACACCAGTAAATCTTTAGCAAACGTTGAAAACACTAACGAACCAGCTGTTTTTATCCTAACTTGTCTCCCGTGCTCCATCTTGGACCGGGAAGCTACACTGTTCTTTTCCACACTCGTCACTCAAGGCTCGGACTGCCAATCGCCCAGTGCCGTAAGCTACAGCAGAGGAGGTTTCTAGCTCACCAACTAACTTTTACTAGTATCACGAAAAGACGGACTGCAGGCTGTTTTTTTTTATTGTGGCTTGGAGATGTACCAACAAAACGTACCGCCTTTACCTCGTCGTCACTCAAGACCCGATCTCCGACACAAGAAGCACACAATATAAGCCAAGACGGTAAACCATCTACCCACCACAACACCCAGATGTGACCAAGCGAACATTCTGGATTTTTGATAGCTGTTTTCGCAGTTTTAAATCCTCATCCTCATCGCTCGCTGCTACTTCAGCAGCTGTGATTCGCAACAAAGAAGAATCATTCGAGCCCCCCAACAATACATCTCAAGTGCTGCTCAACCAAATCACTCACCATCCGGCACTACTGCGAGCGCCAGCCCTAATGCCAATCCCACACAAAATACCGCATCCGCTATCCAAACCACAACCAAAGACGGCATGCAAGGTTGCCGTCCCTGCCTATCTATCTACTAACGAACAAAACTACACAACCCTCTCAACACCCAGCCAACCTGGGTCAGACGCTCCGCATCCGCTGCTCCTCGCTCCCCGCGCGCGCGCTTCAACAAGCTCGAAAACGCCATCGGCAAACCCTTTCGCGCAGACGTCGATTCCCTCAAGAAAACGCATTGAGATATGCGTGCGCGTGATTACAAAACGCGCGAACAATGCCAGTACGGACAAAGTTGGGCCTTGTAGAGTCGTGTCGTGCCGATGGAGTTGGGATGCGAATTTTTGGGGGAGGTGTGCTGGGGTCAAGGGTTTGGACCTGCTGCAAAGGACCAGCTTTGGCAGGGGAGTTTTACGAATTCGTTGGAGAGTTCGGAGGAGCCGTTGATAGTGCGGTGTTGCCTTTGTGAGTTCGAGGGATGGATTTTTGAGGGGTTTTGTGGGATTAGGTGGCAATGGGTTACTTGTTGAAATATCTGGGTTGAGCGTGTGGAATTTACATTTACTATGTCACGATATTGGTTCTTTGACGCAATTTAATAGTGTATTTAGTTTAAAATTTCGAATCGTCGCACCTCAATATACGACTTTGGTGATGGATAGAGCGATTTCCTTACGACAGAAACCTTACCATTCTCAAGATGTTATGAGACTAGACAGTGTCTTTCAAATCTCTGAACCATCAAGCCATTCTCACTCGCCACTTCAAGCAGTGCCATCCCACGCAGGTTTTTTTTTTTTTTTTTAACTTTGAACTTCTTCGATTTGTGCTACATATGTACCTCGCTACAACCATCGCAAGTGGACCATTGACGAAAAGCTTGCTAAAATGGTGTGAAGAATAAGCGTGAAAACATTATGTATACCGGATTAAAACAGCTGCTTTACAAAAACGTTACTTTTGAAAAAGACCCTTCGAAACTAGGGTTAAAGAAAAATGGTTAAGTTGGCACAGCCAATGGTGGAGAAGGTAGGAATAGAACCTACCACCTTCGGCACTGTTTCCTAGCGAGTCAAATGAACAATGAAAGCAGATAAAATATACACATGCGCTCCAAACTACATCTTTGAACATTCATGCACAGCTGGAGCTCGTCCGGCTATATGGGGAATCATCGTTTTCGGTGGAGTGTTCCTACCCGATGCGAAGAATTGGTCCAGTTATTCCCAATACAGCTTCTCCCATAGCCCCAAATCGCGCGCGTTTTTTGATGAAGTTCGTGTGAACCGGTTTCATCCCTAATACTACATCGAAGATGCTCGGTCAATATGAAGGTGCCTATTAGGCAGTGGACGCGATGGGGGAGGCTTGTTCATGCCCATGAAGGTGCGTAACTTAGGTATCCAGGCATACCAGTTCGTGTCAGTATAAAGATAGTTTTAATGTTTTGAAAAATTCGGACGCGGGATCACAGTGCAACCAATTCAAATCTGCGCACGTACGGTCAATCCAATATTCCTTGGCCTCGGAAAATTCTGCCCATCTAGAAGCAATTCCAGAAATTGTCTATATCTTATCTGCAGTGTGAGTGATGTCGCGGAAGATGTAATCCTCTCTAATGGTCGCCTAGTATTTGTGCCACTCCATGATAGTTGGGAAAGTTTGCCAGAAAAGTGGCAATGACAGGAAACTGTTGCAACTGCTGGAGAGATGAGCATTTACTCATTCATAGAGGATTATAACCGAACGGCATAAATTATCTGTAACCGAGGTGTTCCCATACTTTTTCGCGTATGTTCCGAATATTGTTGGTCTAGACTCTACATACACAGGTAGGAGAAGATACCGGGGTTACGGTAGTGCTCCGGCATTGTTTTCTTTTGTAAAGAATGACCGAACGGTCCGAAACGGATTTTTTTCTGCCCTTCTCGCCGAACTCTCAACGATCCGAACTGCAGTTTCGTCTGTGCAGTATTGTCGGAATTTTGTAAGCCGAAACTGACAATAGGTTCAAAGCGGTCGAAACGCTCATGTAAGAAGCCTCGGCTGGTACCTATAGCAGAATATTGCCTATCCGCACCGATTATAAAATAGATTTATATACTGATTATCGAGAGCAACATCATGCCTACTTATGCAGCAACTGTGAAAATAGCACCCGCATATATGCGTGGCATTCCTGCGATTTCTCGGTGTAATTCTTCCGGACCTTCTTGCACGATACAAAGGGCGATCCAACGATAGTTAAAACCTAGCTTGCACGTAATTTCTATTTCGGGATGAATCATGATACCAAACTGGATAGTGACGCTTTGGTCATTCATGAGTCGGGATTTCGTTGGTATGTGTTCTTGCGGTCCATCTCAGTAATAGCTCAGTGCGACGTCATCTAGATTGCTTTTGTGTTCTTGCGTTTTCATGGTGATAGCTATCTGATATTGTTATCTGAGGGAGGTGTAGTGTCAAGATGACTTTGTCGCCGCTATCATTCAAGTTGTGCTTGTAGGTTTCGATGGATTCTTGTATCCAAGTGGTAGCAAGACGATATGCGCTAGGTAAACAGGGATCAAAGGTCATCGTACGTATACTGGGAAACTAATATCACTCGTAGTTTTGCCTTGATCAAATTGAATTAGCTAAGAGCTTTGGTTTATATATTGGTGCCTTTTATGAACAAGGGGGTCACCATATATGCCAAAACAGGTTTTTGGGTCCTCCTAGTTACGCTATCCAGTAATAGATAAAATATATATACCTAACATAATTAGGGATATATAGAGGGTTAATCCTCCTATAGCCTATTAGAAACCTCAACGTTATCTAATATCCTACAGGGGGTGTCTGCATCGGGTCGTACGCATAGAAAACGTGGAACTTGTATCAAATCAAAGCAGCCCATAGGTTCTATCCCTGCCTATCTAGTTATGTTCTTTGTTACTTAGCAATTCTGCAACTACAGGGGTACGACCCAATGTCGACCCCCCCCCACTCCCTGTACCTTATAGTAAAACACTTCGGTCTACTATAGTACATCTACCCTTATTACTAGGTAAGCCTAAAAACTTTTTGTGACATATAGATAGGGTGGCCCCCTCGTTTATAAAAACCATAATAAGCCTTTTCGCCCATGACTTACAGTAAGCATGTTACATCGTCCTGCATGTCATATGACAGATATGTAACTAGATTCATGAATCTAGATTTCGTACCTATACCTAGACGCCAGCGCTGATGAAGCGGAAGTGTGCAAGTCAAATGCTGTCCCTCAACCTTGGCGCACATGATATGTACATATGTACATATGTACCTATGTAGCTTGATCATAAATCGTCAAACACATAACGAGCGGAGACTAAAGGATCAGTATTTATATCCATGGTTGAGGTATTTCTTTCGTCGCTATGAGAATGGCAGGCTTCTCTGGTAGTAGCGCACACAAAAAGAACATCACGTGATAGCTTGCCACGTGATCTTGAGAAAGTGATCTGTAACTACCTGTACGTATTTGTTAATCGATCGATGTATGCCTTAATCGATCGATGTATGCGTATACATCTCCTAGGATGGAAGAGAAAATTTCCGGCGGCACAGTCAGGTACACTATCGATCAAAGGCTTTGCCGGTAGCACGGACGGACGTGGAATGTTGGCATAGCCCATAGAGGACATAAAAAAGAACCCACATATCAGTAAAGTTATGATGAAAAAAATCTGAAGTTTGAGGAATAGATCTTACGGAATGCAAGGGAGCATTCTCGTGATGGATAAAAGCCTCAGGGAAAAGTAAGATCAATCATCTCGATGTACATACACACAGTATGTAGTAGCCATTTACCACCGGATACCCGCGGAAATTCCATGCTTGGAGCTTTGACATTTAAAAAATTGTGGATAAGCCGCACATCTGCTTTGCGGATCAAATTGGTTGGGCTTTGGCTTTTGCGGTAGAATTTGCGGTGCGTAGACAGTTCGAGACTTGGGTTCCAGAACTGCACCGCTCGCCTGCATGTGAAGCATGGGCTAATACTGCACTATGTGCTATGTGTAAAGCGCAGCACCCTCGTACAAAAGTCTTGACACGGCACAGTTACTCTCATTAACGTGTCATTTGCCCTGCAGACAACAGCCTGTAACATAGATAGATACCTAGGTACATGCCCCGGCGCATGTGGACTATCATCATCAAATTGATGACGGCAGTTCCCATCCACACACCCCCTTCGTACACTCCGGATAAAGGGAGGGTTACACAACAGTACTGTGTAGTCCCGATAAGCTTTGCCGCTATCCGCGCGGAACGCTAGGGCTGAGTCTGACATACGCACGACATGGGCAGCGAACGGTGAGGGTGAAATCATCATGTAACGAGAGTTTGAGTGCTCGTTGAAGTCATTCGTAGAGGGGGGAATGCGATGGCGCATGAAGTAGAGATCGGATTTGATTACGACTGTGCCGCGCTGTTGGAGCTAGAACCACTTAAAGCGGCACGGTTACCTTCTGTTTCAAGGATAGTGAGAAATTTTCTGACCATCACTAAAGAAATGAATCGCTAAAGGACAAGCCGTTAGACACTATGTATGGCGTAATCATCAAGTATAAGCGAGTTTTCAAACCAGCTCTGAGAAATTGCTTGCATTGTGGATGCGATAAAGAGAATGTACACAGTAGGTAGTACTCGCTTTGCCGTGTACAACTAAAAGTCTTGGTCATTGGAGTACGGTACGCCTAGGAAGGATTCGCCATCCGCACTTCCCCGGTTGCACCTGTACGCAGAAAAATTGGCGCTTTGCAGAAGGCATCCTATCCTAGTGTTCATCCTACTGTCCATCCATTGTTCTTGCACCTATTAACTATATCGCGTGTAACTACTGCTTGACATTTCGATATGACACACTAACCAAACGAGTGGACTTTAGCTCACAAAATCTTCCACCGACTTTCAGCGGACCAACCCAACTCCGCATCCCACCCTCGTCCGTTCAACCGTCCGACCCGACAGTACGTCACCAACCCAACCCAGACCCCTGAAAAGTCCGTGCTCTCCCGCCATGCCTAATCCATTCTACCAATCCTTGTATTTAAGCGGCAAAAAAGGCTAAGGAAAAAAAGTAGTTAGTGGTTCTGAGGACCAGAAGTGATAAACAAGTGGTAACGAACGGCATCCCCGATAGTGCTTACTTCCACACGCCGGGAGGTGACAGAGCGGGAGAACTATGAATTCCTACGAATTAGAGACTTTAAACTTTTGCCCGCTATATCTAATTTGGACATATAGCGCTTGAGGCTGGTACAGTGTACACTGTACAGTGTACACTACCTCCCCGACCGGTCACTTCCCGGGCGTGTCAGCCCCCCTGTACTAAGCTAGCTGCCGAATACTAATCCCGCGTGGCATTATAGTCGAGTAGCTAGTTAGCGCTCTTAACTACTGTAGTTTGAGGGGCTCGGAGCTACTTGCGATGAGCCTAATTCAGAAGCGCCTCGGTCGTTTTCGTACGTTTTCAAATGCACCTTGCCTGCTTCGGTAAATTAACCTCCACTCATTATCCATTTTCGGTTCTTTTATCCTCAGGCCGCCCACTCCCTCGGCGGTTCTTGGAGCAAATCAGGAGATACGGGTTGCGTGCAGGTTGTCTGGTTGGAAGGGAAAATTTCGAAACAGGTTGCGCGGAACACCGCGCGGGTGTTAGATTGTTGCAAAGGAAAATTGGCGCGTTGGATCTCGCTTTTCATATCCATAAGCCCGCGAATCATACAAAGGTATGTCGAAGTTTTCTTTCACTTCACCTTTCTACTCGACAAGCGTAGTATGATTTCAAGAGACGGCACCCTTGGGATCGACGAATGAGGGGCTCTTCGCTTCCGAGGCAATTCGATGCTATACAATACGGTTGAGATGAGCGTGCCTACCGAAAGTGCTATAGTGTTATGTAAAAAGATAGCACCTCGCAATTGAACGCCCCTTAGTATTGCAGGTTCGGTTGACGTGCATGATTGGGGCTGTGAAGGATTCCACTGATGCAAGTAACATACCACCTACTGGATTCCCTCGTCAATTCGCGGGAAGAGACACTCATTGGTACCCCTCATGATCGTGTGGCCACTCGTTATCGTCCCCCCTCCCTCCATTTGATCGCATTGAAGCAGGATTTGAAGTCGACAGTGCCTAGGATAGGGATAATACGGGTTGGTATGCGCGCCTCCCGCTGCCAGACGGTCCGAAAAAGCAATGACGAGTATTCACTTGGGCGACACTTGCCGAGAAAGGCCAGAACGGGTGACGATAGACGCCTACGGCCACTCTTGTGTATGCCGGCGGACCCACTGTTGACTGGGGTAAGGCAGGGGCATTCCTCAAAATCCAACTACCACGCCGTAGAGGTGCGCCGCACTTGGGTTATGTACTACTGTGTAGCTTCCGTATCAAGAACCGCCCCCCACGTGTCTGGTCCGCATGTAAATTGGTAAAGCGTCAAAGGAATAGGCGCGGACGGGAGTACTAGTAGCGGTATATGGAGTCCCAGAACTTCTTTTTTCCTTCTAAACCATCGCTCGTCACAATTTCGCCGCCCGCTACCCGCCTATATCACATCATGTCCGTCTCAGCGACGTATGCGCCTTTAGTGGCATTCACAAAGGCGCTGCAGAACCTCTGGCTCTTCACTCAAGACGACTTCGCCACCTTTGTGATCCCCAACACCGTCTTTGGCGTCTGCACTGCGCTCGCCGGCGCACCGTTTGTCTATCACCCCAACTTATCCTCCAAACTCGAGATCCTTCTTCGAATACCGCTCGTCATAATTTTCAATTGGACCAACCTCTTCATCTTCGACCTCGCGAACCAACGGGAAGCAGTGGAAGAAGACCGACTCAACAAGCCATGGCGACCAATTCCCAGCGGACGAATGACACGGGCTGAAGTCCGTAAAGCTATGCAGATTGCCATTCCGGCCGTACTCGCTTTCAATCACTACTACTTGAGTACGGGAGCAGAGACTGCGTGCATCATTGTGGGATGCTGGGTGTACAACGATCTCAAGGTCAGCGACGACAGCGTGGTGCTGCGCAATGCTATCATCTCGCTCGCCTTTGGCGTCTTCAATTCGAGTTCCCTGAAGGTAGCCCTCGGCGTGCATGGAGTCGGACCACATCTGCCAAGAGTGGCCGAGGCCGGCCAGGCATGGATATGGATGTACAGCGCCGTTATTTTCACAACCATGCACGTGCAAGACATGAAAGACCAGGCAGGCGATAAAGCGCGAGGTCGCAACACCGTCCCTCTCATCTTCGGTGACGGTTTTGCGCGGTGGTCGCTCGCGGTGCCGATTACATTGTGGGGTCCCATCTGCGCACTACAGTGTCAAGTGGGGATGGGCAACTTCGCGCTCGTGTCCGCTTTCGGGGCGTATGTGGCATGGAGGTGTTTGCGATACAAGGATCAGGCGGAGGATCGTTCGACATGGCAGTTGTGGTGCGCTTGGACCGCTTTGCTGTCTTTACTGCCAATGACCTGAGTGCTGGGCATGGCACTATCCGGGATTCCGAATAGGATTATTGTTCAATTTCGTAAGTTCTGGTTATTTCCGTTTGCCATGCGCGACCATTGGAACTAACGGAATCCTTTGTAATATTCAGATAATCCAATAAGGCATACGAGATAAATTGATGTGATGACGAAAGTGACGATTGATGTCTGGTAGATTAGCGTTTTCTTTAAACCTTTCATTTCCCCTACATTGTCGCGATCATTTCTTGTGTTCTTTTCTTTTACCTATACCCCATATGCACATGCTAGCACCGATAGAATCAAGAAATATCTAGATGTTTTTATCGTTTAGTGAAAACTCGATTTAGGTTTTACCTAAGTAACCAATTCCTGTTCTTCGTTGGATCTAGCCGATTGGTAATGTCTTCTCCCTCGAAAGACCCAGAGCGTTGGGTTGATACGCCTTCGTGAACTTAGGTTCGGTTGGAATACCTCATTTTTCGTACAAAATCGCCATAAAGGTTGTGTATGGGGAATAATGAAATGAAACTACCATCTCCTATTCTAATGATGTGAGCCTGTGCGCAATTGAACAAAATCTCGTTTGTGGCGTTGAAACAAGGATAGGGAGGGATGGTGGAGATGGTCTACGCGAAGCATTTTAACTAGGTCTAAAATTGTAACCAACGAAAATCCCGAGGAACTAGGCTCTCATAAGAGTCCGACAAAACAAGTTGACTTAAGCGAGGGCCCACCTACTTAAGTGCCACTTACTTTGTCGTATGAGAGTTAGGGCATGCACTGCCATGAAAATCCAACAAACTTACATCCTGAACAGCTAGAGCATCCACTTTACTCGGAATCTTCCTCCGCACGAGTAATCGCCTGTTTCGTTGCACAATTCATGCTTCGCATATCTAGGTGTTATCAATCCTAATTCCCCGATTCGTCACCCCGGTGTTCTCCGTAGTATGCCCGCCTGGGTTCAATATGAGAGATACAATCGTTTAAGCAACATGCGAACCTTATTGAGACTACACTCGCGATGACTCACAAATGTCATCAATTGATAAACAAAAACCCAACATACTCTTCCTTTAAAAAGGAAATGTTGGGTCCAAATTCTATCCTCTACCTTACAAGTACCTCCGCACACAAAGTATCACCTTGCTAGTCTAAGAGATGCAAAATAATCGCCGACCAATTGGGTATTGTACTGCGACTGGTTTTCATTTTCGGCGCTTAGTACTATGTGCCGCGTTCAAAGTAGAAACCCACGTAGAGAACGTCCTAATTTTGAATAAGCTGTGAGCGTACTCACTCATGTCTTGTAAGCTAAGAAATGTGCAGAACTGACACTCTGTATCCTCAGGAGTGGCATCTAAGAAATTTCTTTAATATCCCAGCACAACGCGCTGCAAAAGAATTCATCTTCCACTTCCTTCTCAAGCGCCAGAGCCGTTGTCAATCATATGAGGAATTTTCATCGGCTCCAAGCCATGGTCGAAGCACTACATGACTTTCTGAGGCCGTCCTCTTCTTTTTGGGTTTTCTTCACTGTCGTTGGTTCACAGGTGACAGGGCACTTCACTGGTTCCAATTCATTTTCCTGACGCCTGTCAGGAACACCTTCGAGAGAAAAATCTTTCTGCCATATATCGTCTATTGCTCTTCCTTCTATCATCATGCGATTTCCAAAGGAAATTCCGATATTGTCTGCGTCTCGGCGGTCAATTTATTTTCATGCTTTTGGGGGAACATTCTCTTCCATTCGCCATAAACAAGCACTATATTAGCGATGAAGATCCCATTGAGGTGTTATGCAAAATCATAAATCTTAGCCGTGTTTTGTTGGAAGCCCAGGGCATTGATCTTTACCGTAGCCCTTTTGGTCTGTGATGATTTTGAGCTCCAAATTACATCCGAGTATGCTATGGGCGCAGCCCAAAAGAGATGAAGACTTCCAGGAGACCAGTTCATTGTAAAACATGACTGGTGTAAGAGAGCTATCTTCCAGAAAGAAGTACATACTAGGGATTTATGTAGAAGGGGCCCACTGCCAAGCCACACGTGACGTCATCACGTGCCATTGTGGAGCACTGAGTATCAATCATGTACTTAGCCATCCTCGTAATGCTCTTTTCCCCTTCCCTTTCCATTTCCATGAGTTATACCTGGGTGATAAAATCATAACCTCCTTGATCAAGCAAGCTTCTCAACGCAATAATGAGCGGGTCGTGTCTAAGAGGGTCTAGTGAATTTACGGACACAAATCTATTCTCGATTAGAAGGACCATTGGTTAATTAAACATCTCAGAAATAAACAAAGAAAATTTTAAATCAATGCATTAGCCAAAGAAAAGGTGAATTGTCTTGGAGCGTTTAGTACATAAGCTTGTCGAACCAACGAGTATCAATTCAGATCAATTGATGCACTGGCACAGTTGATCTACGGATTTTCTCCCAGCTCATCCTTCTCCAGTTCAAATTTTTCGAAAGATCTTACAACGTATACTCTTCGCCGCCCATGCATACGATAGAAAAAGAGAATGCCAAGATATCCTAGCAAAGGAATGCCGCCAGTTCCCAAATTTTGATTTTTGCTGTTGTGATCGCATAATCGGTGCGCAAAATCCAAGGAGAGATGTGCAACTTATATTAAGGATTCTCCTGCAGCTCGATTATATGCTGATCTCACAAACCATGTATAGAAACCGCCCAAAACTGGATGCTTATTACCGTTATGAGACGGTATGCTCACTGAAGCCCTGTACATGCATCGATTGATCTCAACGTGATTCTAATTTAGACCTTCCCTTGAGATTACGATTAAGTAGGGAATATTAGTTGCAGTAGCAATGAAAATAGTCGCGGTATTTACTATTAACGCAGGTCAAGTATTACAAAGAAAGCATCCTCGGCTAGTGATGCCCGTAAGGTAAATTCCTAAAACTATCAATATAACGAATGCAATGTAAGAGTGTTAGCATCAACTTCAACCGCTACCTATTACCCACCAACTACTACCACTCACTACTGTGTAATACTTCCCCGCGTGGGGAAAATCGAGGAGAAGAAAACCGGGGAGAAGAAGTGGTACACCCGCCGCTAATCCTATTGTAGTTAGCATGGTGATTATGCCGCCAAGTATGTTAAACGGAATACCTGCTAGAAAGGGCAACTGAAGATCTTCATCGAGCTCTATCTTGTGACTTATTAATATTTTGCATGATCAAGTCTTCTAGGCGGCTTGGAAGTGTTTGTCTCCTACTATAGCTGTGTACACTGTAATTATTGTTTCGGGATGTTTGATGGTTTATTTAGCAGAAGTTGGGAAATGTAAAACTAAAATAATAAATAATAGTAGATATTCCTTACTAGCTATAGACTCGAGTTCTAGGAAACTTTTCTTTACCATAAAATTCCAGTATCAAACCCGTTTTTTCCGGTCATGTGTTCGTATTGTAGTCCTCTGATCGTCTCAATGGGGATGGTGGTTCCCTCTTCTTATCATCGCCAAGGCTGCCGTGCCTAGCTCTATCCCCTTTATAGAAGGTAACTATCCCTACAAAATCTACAACTTGTATTAACTATTGGCTGACGTAGTGGACGACCAGGACATAAATGGGTGTGCTCGATAACTTCAGATCAACCAGCGAGGACTGCCCATTCCTACTCACAGCAACTCCACGATGAGCACCATCAAGTATCTTCTAGCTGCTGTCGCAGCCGCGCCCTTCGCTCTTGGACAGTTTTGTGAGCACCAGTGGGAGGGAGCGTTTTCAGCCGATAATGCGGACAATATACGGAAACTGCAAGAAAGGCAGAACACGGCTGCGCCCGATTTGGAGATTCTGCCACTCATTGTGAATGGACCATCGAGCAACCGAGTTGACTTCATCTTTTTGGGTGATGGATGTACGTATTATCCACTTTCTCTACGCGATCTAAGCTATCGGGCTGACCACATATGCATAATTCTAGATACTGCGGAGCAGAGAGACAAGTTCATTGCAGACGCTACGTCTCTTACGACAAACATCACGAGTGGCCAGACGTTCGCGGACGTGCTGCCACTAATGAACTTCTGGGCTGGGTTTACTCCAAGTGCTCAAGTGTGTCTATCCCTTTGCACGCAAAATAACGCAATTAATCTAACTTTCCTCAAGAGTGGCGTCGGTGTTGGTGGGAGGCCTTTAGAGTAAGTTCTTGTGATTGGACCCTCGACGCATCACATCTAAATCATGTTCACAGCACCGTTTATGGACTTTACCGTGATGGCACTGAGCTACGTGGTGTGTATTACGCCAAGCCCGAGGTTGCAAGTGCAGCTTGTCGATCGACTGATACCTGTGACTACCCCATTCTGCTTGGGAACGATCCTTACTACGGCGGATTAGGTGGTACGTTTACGGTGACAACTGCTTCCCCTGGCAACGGAGCGTCGGTTCTTCGTCACGAACTAGGCCACTCGATCATTGGTGTAGGCGAAGAATACGATGGAGGCTCTGTTTACCGCGGCGTCAACGCAGCCCAGTCCGCAAACTCGATTCCTTGGAAGCAGTGGTACACTGACCCAGCCACCGAGCCAAACATCCAGCGAACCAACATGCCATTCCAAGCGTACCCTTGGACGTTATTAAACACCACACGGCGCTGGCAAGCGACTTTCAACTCGGCTGGTACTTACGATACTCACCTGCTTCAGTTTAGTGTTAGCGGTGTGACGGCGAGCACTGACCTGCTCGTCGAAATCGATGGAAAGGATGTAGGTTGGGAGGTAAATCCCGTGATCGGCGTGGACCGTTGGATCTATAACATCAATTTCGAGGAGGCGCTAAGTCCTGGTCAACATGTGTTGTCGTTCACGTTGCGGAATAAAGCACTTGAAGGAAAGGCACAGCTCTGCAATGCTGAGGTACTCGAGTACGGAGAAACGTGAGTCGCCTGGTCCTCAAGTTCCACTTGATCTACTACTGACCACCGTATGATCCTAGGTACGACTTCGAGGAATTTCATGGTATCTTCCCCACGTGAGTGCCCAAAATAAGAAACCCCCTTTATTTACAATGTGCCAATTTCATGACTGCGAGTAGATTCTCCGCCTCCAATAGGACCACATACCGTCCCACCAACAGACTATGCCTCATGCGCACCATGCAGTCTGTAGACTTCTGCGACGCGTGCATGGAGGGGCTATGGCTGTCGCTTATGAACCCGCTCTCTCTTATCGACAACATTACCCAGGCTGCCCAACCGGATGGCTCTACAAACGTCACGGTTGATCTCCTACCCCTGGCGCAGTTCAGGCAAGTTCCGAACGCCCATGCAGAAGCTTATACGGTCTTCTGGTACGGTGAGGACGAAGACGTAGTTTTGGATGAGTTTACCAACAAGACCAGCGCTCTGATAGACTCGAGTACTACAGAGTTCGGCGTCGAGGTCAGGTTCTGGACCGAGCAGGTTAGGGTGGATAATAACCAAGTGTTGGTGTTCAAGGAGAGATATAGCGTTGAAAGCAAGTAAGGAGTTTTTATGATAAGAATAATTAGAAGGTAGTCGAATAAGAAAATTCGCTCATGAATTCACTTTTGCATAATGGTGGAAAGGGCTAATCTAAAGTAGAGGATAATCATTACATAGGTCAGATGGAGAAAAGAGAGACAATGCGCTTAACATAATACATTGCCTACTTTAGACCAACGTATGAAGTGAGTGTCGAATTCCATCTAGGATTTTGGGATCTGTCACGCCTTCGTTGTGTTCACTGTGCACAGCTGTTTCAGCATCATCTAAATAGCGCAAGGCGCACGCAAGCGCCTCTCCCTCTCATCACACCAAAGTTCCACGAAGATATGCCACTCATGCGCGGTAATCGACTGAAATCGATCTTACGCTGGCACCTCATCCTGACAATTTTGTTTTACTTGCCTGTTATTGTTTTTAACTAAGGCTACAATAATCTTTACAGAAGCTGACAAGATACAACTCGCGAGATACAACTAATGATTTCAACAACAACAACAATATCTGCTCAATCAGAAGCGTCCACTTCTTTAAGATACGAGTTCTTGAAACCAAAATACTTAATTACGGTCCAAGTATTCCGAGGTAATAATGAGGAGCACTTTTGGTGACCATAATTTCGGACATCTGACTTGTCTGGTATTTGGATATAAAGATCTCCATCTCCTTCCTCGCTAATTCTCACCTCGATTCCTGACGCCCGGAGTGACTCGCATAGTTCCTCATGAATCCCATAATTTCCCTTGCTGTATACAATTTCCAACTCCTTGAGTCGATGGAAGCGAGAATTGCGGTGTTTCAGTACAATTGACAGTAGATCCGCCACTCTGCCCGTTGCCTTGGTAATTTTAAGCGCATCCATTATAAAGATGGAAGAGTCATCTGACTTGTTAAAAAGAAGAAGAAGCCTGTGCCAGTCTCGGACATGCGATCCCTCTATATACTCTAATGTCCTAGTAACGGAGACTTGAGGGAACATGGTGGCTGGTTTTAATGAAGTCAATATGTCCCACTCTTTTGCGTCCGGGTTCATATCAGTATTGGGAGATCCCAGGGCACCAAAGAAGTATTTTGCTTCACTAAATTGGCGCATTGGGGGAAAGTTCAGTCGGCGATAGTGAGTTCGGGGAAGGCGCCATTTAAAAATCATGTAAAGGTTCTTGACATTACTAAGTTTTTCCAAAATGCGCCCGACGTACTCTTTGACCTGCTTCGCAAAATATGGATCGGGGACCTTTGATGCTACGTCGAGCCGAATAACCACATCCTCTATGGTATGAAAAGCTGGAGCGTTCTCAGGAAGGAGTCCGCGTGCTGGACATTCATGAGGGATTCCCGCCGATGGAATTGAAATATCAATGCTCTTTAGAGCTGGCATATGGAAAGCCCATATGGGTACTACTCCATTTGATTTCCAATTTTGCAGCCGTGGGGGATAAGGTATTTTCTCCGGGTGTGCCGGAGCCACAGAACCAAAGAGATCTATTCTGGTGATGACCCTTCCCGAATCTCCACGTCTAAAAACTTTAGGTAGCCAGAGTCTGGTAGTGTGAGGATACCAGACTTTGGTAGTGTGAGGATCCCCCACCACATCCCCCATGTGCCAGGAGCGAGCCAGCGGAGAAGTTGTGATGCTTAAGCTGAGTATTTCTGGAAGCATTGCAATAAAGAAACCTGATAACGCGTACGGAGTCAGATTTATGAGATGGTCCGCCCAATCTGCTGACCAGAAATCCATCTGTTTTGCTCGATCCAAAACTTGGCTGGATAGGTTTTGATCCGAATTTGACTCAAATTTGCCAAAACTCAGGTCTAAACTTCGTACACAAGATGCTAGCTCTAGATTTTCAACCAAAATTTCAGCCAGCATACACATCTGGGATGAAGATCGGGCTGATATGTGCTGAAACTGTTGAAAATAGTATGGTTTGTATTTCTCACGAACACCTTTACTCGTTTGAGTTAGTTTTGCGAGCGACAATATCCGCGACGATGGGTCCATTCTTTCCACAATCATCTTGGCTAGCTCATTGGGTATACCAACAAGACTTGGCGTAGCTTTAGTGCCCATTCTTTTATGAACAAATCGATCTAGATATGCCGGTTGATGCGTATTTTGGAGTTGAAGAACAAGATGAAGGATCTGAAGAGAGCAAGTACTACATAGCTAGATATAAACCCTTGCGAGCCACAACTTAGGTACCAAAAATAAACTTGATTTCTACATATTCATACAAACAACCCACAAACAGCACGAGGAAACTATCGAGTTCTTTGCCATAGCAATCACAAAAATGGAAACATTAACAACAAGCGCCATGACAAAAGGAAATGACAAACGAAGCGCTTTGATATTCAGTACAGTGCGCTATGGCGGACTTGAGAAGAGAAAGAGTATTATTTGACGGCCCCGAATATCTCTCTCTACTGATACCGAGCTTAAAACAATCTAGTCATCAAATGGTTTGTGCGAGCTGACGATAAGTTTAGAAGCTCTCTGAAGCTCCGCTGAATCGATGCTTGATGCATTTTTATTTTTTGGTTGCCTGGGTATAGCAAAAGGCGTTGATAATAGAGTTCGCAAAATATTAACATGCTGGTAGTCATTAGTATTCCTGTACACACATGTGGCGTTTACACATTGATGTTGTGACACGTGACAGCATCACATGAGGCTTGGCACTTGAAGCCCTGGCTTCTTTCTGTTACACCCCATATTTTCCAGTCATTATGCCTTGCTTCATACTTAAAATGAAATTACCGGTCAAGAGAATCATCAGCTAATCAGCCTTGTGAGGGTGCTACAAGCCGGTCAGCCGACAGGGCAAACCTGAGGCTGACCCGTATTTTCCATAGTTGAGACGCATGCATGCCCAAATATTGTTGATCGGCCAACTGCATTCACTAGCAGATGATTGACCGCTTTTTCATGTATGCGCCCTATGCCAAAGACAATTCATTCCTACCTTCAAATGAAGCATTCTAGTGCACCATGGATATTTGCACAGTCAATTGATACCGTGCAGTAAGAAGCACGTAGAAACGACAAGTATTCAAGCAAGAAGCTACTTCAAGTCCCTTGTTGAACGAAAAAGGCAAAGATGAGATGTAACACAAGGCTGAGTGTCAGAAAAAGCAACGGATATAGCGATCGGGCAGAGACAGTATATGTGTAGAGATTTAGCCTAATATAGCTTCACCGGATCCTCTGTGCATTGAATCGAGGAAGCGCAACCACTCTAACACCTTGCTCGGGATAATACCAAGAGCCAGAGTGTTCTGTTCAAAATCTCACCCGTGCCTTCATAAATACTCACATCTGCATCGATCTCCCACTTTGCTACCGCGATCTCCCACTTTGCTACCGCTACCTTTCCGCCTGACTTCCCCTGCTCTTCCCCTGCTCATCCTTCATCTTAAGTTTACCTACTTCGACTTCAGCTTGACCCTAATTTTCAATGGGACTTAGTCCGGGTACCCATTGGCCCGTTCTTATTGGGACGTTTAGGGACCAAGAAACTGGTTTAAGCCGTACCCGCGCCATACTGCCTAGTTCGGAGAACTGGGCAGTGTGGCGCGGGTAAAGACGTAAACCTTTCGTTTGCCCCAACAGACAACAACCTCAGGCAAAGGGTTGAGCATGCATGACTGAACCACACTACTTTCTACGACGCTTCTACAGGTTTGCCCTCCGTTTACACTTCCCTTTTCTCTTCTTTGTCTATGGAAAGCTTAACTGAATTAAAAAGCTAACCGAATTTTAACTCAAGGCGTCCTGTTATGGGCGGTTTGACTCGGAGATTAGCAAGCATGCTGAACTGCTGCTTACTTGATTTTTTGATCATCGATCGAACCACGTCCGGACTCCGCGGTTCCTTCAACCCAACAACAGCGGACAAAAGACAAGGAAGGCAAATCCACCGCTTTCTCAACACTGCCATCACACTTTTAATTTTTCAATCACAAATTCAACATGCATGAAGTTCATCTTTCAACAAGATAGGACCCGGGCAACAAGACTAGAAATCACGCATTTCAAGCCTGCATCACGTAACTGTCTCTCTTTACAAGTTTGCTTTTGATTCTGTGTGGTATACTGGATGAGTTCCCTGGGTTTTCTTCACCCTCCGAAATATGTCTTTTTGGTCTTTATTGTTAGTTGTTAGGTTTTTCAGTCTTTTGCTCTCATTTGCACACTACCGCTCCCCATCAATGGTCCTACCCCTACAACTGATTCACGTGTTTAAGGAGTTCAGGTAGAATGCAATACAAAATCTTAGCGAACAGGTATCACACAAGTCCAGAACACAGAGAAGGCACAGCTGTATTTTTGTGGTAAAGAAACTATGAGTGTGGTGGCATCACTACATGTAGATACCTAGATAATTTGCCCCAAGGAAGATGTACATCTTCTAATGCCGAACCCTAACCCGCATACCCTTACTGCCTTTAGCAGGAGCAGGAATAATAAACTCCCCGTTGCAATCAATATCCCTCTCGCGCACTGTGTCATATAACTCAAGAGTGCAACCCTTCTGGCCACGATATAGATCGTACTTGAGGATTAACGTGGCCAACAGCACCGCTATCTCACGGCGCGCGAGATTGAGACTATAGCGCATTTGTAAGAAAATATCACAGGAGGAATATAGTATGTAAGACTTACCCAATGCAGCTGCGTGGGCCGCGCGAAAAACCCATGAACGCACGAGAGAGTTTAGGATTATCAATCCATCGTTGCGGCTGAAACTCGCGCGGGTTCTCGAACACGGATGGGTCGTGATGTATTACCAGGGGTGTCATGCTGTAGCTGAAATTGGGTGGGATTACATACTCCTTGCCCCTTTGCTGGTCCTTATAAATCATGGGTTCCGGCGATTCGCGCCATTGCCGGCTGACCACACCAGGGTGTAAACGAATGGTCTCCTGAATGATGGCGTTGAAATAGGCAAGGCCGTCCAGTTGAGCGAAGGAAATGATGTCATTGGGGTCTTGAATCACAGTTTTGAGTTCAGCTTTTGCTTTCTCAAGTGTTGCAGGGTTGGAGAGGAGCTCGAATATGGCGGCGCTGAGAGTATGTGCTGATATCGTATGTTAGTCAATCTCTTGTTCAACCCGGTGCATCCTACCTGTCGTTCCTTCGCCGGCAAAAACAACCAACTGAGTTTCGCTCGCGAGTCGAAAATCAGTCTTCTCCTCATCAGGGAGGCTACTGGTCAAGACTCCACCAAAGATGGTATTCTTGACTCGCTCCGGATCGTTGGAAGCCCTTATTTCACGGACCTTCTGGATCCACCACTATCATTGTTAGCATCAGCGTGCTTCGAACCAGCGTCATGCTATGTACTAATTTCTTTTCCCACATCTCCCTCAACGAGGGCCCGAAGTTTCTCATTACCCAGCCAGGTGCCATGCGGACTAGGAACCCGATCCAGGGCCAATGGCCAAAAAGATGGTTGAGCGCAAAAAACATGTCGACAGCCTCAAAGTAAGGCTTACCCCAATTAGGGTTGTCAAGGAAGTGAAAGCAGTCTCCGAAGGCATATTGAACGATGGTATCACTTGCATACGCCTTGAACATGAGATTCATCTGAACTGGCTCGCCAGTGATGCTTGCTTGCTCCATCCGCCTCAACACTTTGTTCGTGTGTTCCCGGATGGTGGGCTCCAATTTCCGAACACTGGCAACCGAGAAAAAAGGGTTCAGGGCCCCGCGCCGCCGCCGATGCAGGTCGTGGTCGAATGTACCCGTCATTGAATCCGGAGCTGTGCGATATCACAGTCAGTGAAGAATGGCATTGAGTGCAGCATGAAGATTGCTTACTTCCGCTTCGCTTGCCCACCATGAGTGGCCTGTTAGTCTTCCTTCCCGAAGCCCCGGGATACAAAGTGTCGATGAAGTCAGGGTCATTGAAATGTAGTTCGTTGGGATTGAATCGTACGACTGGACCGTACTTCTCGTGCATCTTCGCAAGCTGCCGGAAATACTGTCCACCCAGCCATACATCGTAGTAGATCTCATACCAGTAAGTAAATGCTGCATATAGTTAAATCCCGGAGATGCAGATTAAACCCAGCCCTTCTCACCTGCTAGTTTGGGCCCCGGGATTTTGGCAAGTGGGTGGAGTGTTACTGCGTGCGAGAATATCAGCTCGAAGGTTACAAGCTAGGCCTTGTCTGGAGACACGTACATCGGTATACCCCAAGAAAAATACTGTAACCAAAGTAGGTGGCTATAAAAAGGAATACAGCCTTCAGTTTGTAGTCATCGTCATGGTACAGTGGACTAGAAGGTAGACGGTCTAAGAAATTTTCGAGCACGTGCTTCATGGTAGCGTTGGATTCTGGCAATGCACAGCACGAAGATGGAAGCGTCAGAAGGATTCATAGATCTGTAGAATCATGAGCCGTTAAAATGTTTTAAACCTCATAAAAAGCAATTTTACGATGTGCATTGTACTACGATTTCTTTTGATTATTTTACTGCACGGTAATGCTGCACTGTTGGTACAATATTACATCTCGTATAGGCTTGAGAAACTTGAGACTCCTAAGCTAAGCAGCTGAAGCGCCGAAACGGGATGACTTTGCATATACGGTAAGCGTAATCATGCAGGCGTAATCATTACATGTGCCGCCTTCTTATTTAATGAACGCAGACGAACCAAAACGGATACGTAATAAGGAATCGGCTTAGCTTGCATGCTCCTTGCTTCATGTCTACTGAGTTCGCATTGACCCAAACTGTCGGGATAGGGAATTAGTAAGCTAGGTGGTCAAATGTGCAACTGTGCCACAAAGATCCCTTTGAATGATTGTCAGCACAGGGCGCTTAGTCATAATCTACGTTTCTTTGTGCAAAAAAGCCAGATATATAGCACTTGAGTCGAGTAATTATTGTACTCAAAATATCAACTTACTTTTGAAATTACTTAAATTATCTTTACGCCATGGCATCCAAAACAATCGTTCTCATCACAGGTTCTAACAGAGGCATTGGGCTTGGTCTCTTGGAACGCTACCTGGCGAAACCATCGCATATCGTTATTGCGGCTGTGCGTAACCCAGCTCATCCAACTGCACAGGCCTTGCAAAACCTACCCAAAGGCCCCGACACCCAACTCATCGTGGTTAAAATCGATGCCAGCATTGAGAAGGACGCACATGACGCTGTCGCGGAACTGCAGCAGAAGCATGGGATTGACCATCTCGACATTGTGATTGCAAATGCGGGCGTGGCATACATATATCCCACCGTCGCAGATGTCAAGATAGAGGATATCAAGGCCCACATGGAGCCGAATGTCTATGGTACCATAGCACTGTACCAAGCTACTCGGGACTTGTTGAAGAAGTCTGCGCGGGAGCCCATCTTCTTCATCATGGGATCGTCGGCTGGGCTTTTGAAGTATGTGCTTCTTTTTGTTTTCCACCACTGCCGTCTCATTTTATTTTCCAAAGTCTAGTGCATGTTTTGCTGACAAAACGTCTAGGAACCATCTCCCCATTCCCAACGCGGCTTACGCCCCCACTAAGACGGTCCTTAATTGGTACACCCGTCGCATCGATGCCGAAAATGATTGGCTCAACTGCTTTACTATCGACCCCGGGCATGTGTCAACGGATTTGGGCGATGCGGCGGCAGTAGCTGTGGGGATTGGCGAGCATGCACCTACCTCGGTTCAAGAATCCTGCGATGGCATGATGAACATTTTGGACAAGGCTACCAAGAAAGAGTATGGTGGAAAGCTGGCGGTGTTTACTGGAGGGTTTCATGAATGGTAGAGGAAGTTCTATTTTACTCCCTTTCTAGTACAACAAATATAAACGTTCATTACGCCCACACGCACAAGTTAGGAAATCCAAAGCCAGACGACTCTCCGTTCAAGCAGTGCATAGACGGCCATCGTCCTGCAACGTGAACAAATCACTACCTACAGCAGGTTGGTTCCATAAGAGGAAGTTGGGATCGTATTCGTGCTTGACTTTGAGCAGACGGTCGTAGGCACTGCCGTAGTACTCACTCTTCCAGAACTGGTTGTCAAATGTTGACTCGCTACCATAGCTACCGCCGCCAGGAGTGACGAGGCGTAGGCGGTCCTGCCAAGTGTTCACCTCGGCGAGGTCGGATTGTAGTTTGGACCAGGGAGATTTTTCGTCGCTGTAGAGGCACATATTGATGAGGAACAATGAGCTACGCCAGGCAGGGTTAACGGCGTTGTCAAAATTGATGTGCGAGACATTGTTGCTCAATATGACGAGCAAGGGATCACCCGCCGTGCTCTCGTCGACAATGCTGCGAAGAGTCTCGGTGATGGGAGGGAGTGTTTCGGCATCTTGGACGAGGTCGCGAGGAATTAGGCGGCTGCCGATGGTAATGTTCCTTGTTTCGGCGCCGTTGGATCCGTAGTCATCAAAGTGAGCCAGATATGAGGGGTGCAGAACCGACTCGTTCCTGCTGAGGGAAATGTTGAGGCTCGTAAGGGTACTGTGGAAGGGTGCCAGGGCAGTCTGAATGTCGGTAACACTTCCATCGGGCAGCGTGGCCATATCGAGCGAGAAGCCAGTGCGGTCGACGCGGGCGAAGCTTCGGAAGCCCGGGATCGCGTTCAACGTGGCGACGTGCTTAAACCAGGCTTCAACGGCATTCCAGTATACTTGAGGGTTCAGCTGGTTTCGAGAGAAAGAAAAACGTGCTCCTGCAACTGGCCCATCCTGATGTGCTCGAACTGTGACGGACAGGACTACTGCCCAGTTGCCAGCACCACCACCGCTCAGCGCCCAATATAGATCTGCGTCTTTCTCGGGCGACACGGTTCGATACTGGCCATCCATAGTTACCACATCGAATTCCAGTGTGTTGTCAGCACCCAGTCCATACGCCGAAGACAGCGGACCATGGCCTGAGCCCTGAGTGAAGCCACCAGCAGCGCCAACCGTCGGGCAACCTGGACAGTTTCAGTATACCTAATTCAATTCTAGAAGAGGAGGAATCACTTACTCCCACCCGCAGCTCGCAGTCCATTCGACCCTGCAAACTCGTACAGCTCTCGGACCTGCACCCCAGCGCCGAGCCGTAGTGCTGGTCCTGTATAGTTACTGCTACGGTAGTCCACCAGCGTCTTCTCTTTGAGATGGTGCGTCCAGAGCGCGAGCGCACCTCTGCCGGATGCCCTCCCTAGGTGGTCGTGACCGGTGTTCTTGACTACCAGTCGCATATTATGCCTATGGGCAAACTCCACGCCTGCTGCGGCCGATTCCGCGTCCGACACATTGATGGCGTAGGTTGCCATGTTTCCTAATGAGCATGTTGCGCCCGCATTGGCGGCTAGGAATGGACTGCATGTATTGTTCTGCTGGTACGGTGCCTATCCATCAGAAGTCAGTTTGGTTTCAGAAAATGGGGAAACAAGAGCTATGCGTGCCATGACGTTGACGGGATCCGCGATGCTATCCATCAGAAGTCAGTTTGTTTTTCATAAAAAGGGGAAACAAGAGCCATGCATACAATGGGGCCAGGCTTGCCCACTCCCTCTGGATCGTAAAACAACCTTCACTAGTCGCGCTGAAATTTGACGAGTAGCATGGCGTTTCGGCAAGAGGAGCACCGCGGATCAGTCTGCCTCCAACAGTGCGATTGAGTGTTTCCCATTCTTCATCCTGTGGCCAATCCGCATCTCCTGGAAGGACACGGCATGCAGTATTATTTCGTATCAATGCTGGTGCCGCTGAAGCCAGGCGTGGTAAGACAATTGTAGCAGCAATGGCTGCGAAGGAGTGAATTGTGAACACCATGGCTGGCTTTTGTCGGACACTCTGTAGGGGAATACACGTTCATATACATGGTTTCTCCTTAATTTGAAGACCTGGTCTATCCACCTCAGCAATTCGAACCCCTTGGAAGCCACCAACACGAACATCCTATGATCATGAGATAAGGCGGCTTCCATTCGGCGACCATACCATGGACGAGAACATCTCACCTCACCATGATCCCTTGATTTCCCTGAGCGAAATACGACCGGCCGTCTCAGCTCACCTTGAACATTGCGCGAGCAGGCTTGGGGGTGGTCATCTCGGCGTCCCGTGCACGAGGGAGCAGGCAACATTGTCTAAAAAAATCGCACCGTCTCACTGTTTCCGCGCCTTGCAAGATACGTCAGCCCCACGCGCTAGCAGCATCTCCACGCCCGTTACGAACTCCATATCAATTGCAGTGTGCAGTGGCGTCCGTCCGCTATTATCATAGCCATTGATGGTGGTCGCGTTTTCCCCCACGCAGTGTTGCAGTAGTATCTTTAACACAGCCTCGCGCCGATAGACCACGGCCCAATGCAGAGCCGACCGCTGTTGTCGGTCCACCTCGGCCACGCGAGCACCGTGCCGGAGCAGCGTGTCAGTGACATCCTCGTGGCCCCCAACCACGGCAAGCATGAGTGGAGTGGTGCCGTCGCTATCCTTTTCGTTACAATCCGTATTCTTGTCTATCAGGAGCTGCAAAATTTTGTTGTGGCCTTTCTTCACTGCCATGTGAATAGGACCGAGCCATCCGGTAGCTGGCCGAGAATCATCTACTGCATCTTGGGCGCTCTGAATCAAAGGAAATATGAAGCCGTCGCCAGCTTCCATCCCGCCACCATAGGATCCAAGAGGTGAATGACTGTCGCCCACCATCAGGTCGGTCGAACCCGAAGCATTGAGGCTTTCTTCTAGTGCCGTCAGGCTGACGCTAGAAAAAAAGCCACCGGAATCGTATTCGATTGTGGATGGGCTGACAGAGTCGAGAGGACCTTGATGCGATGTCATTGGAAAAGGCGGCACGCCGTCTTCTGCTGTTTGACTAGCAACTTTCTGCTTACCTATATTTCATGGTTAGTCTATTTGCCGGCACGTCCCGCTTTGATCGAATTCCGGGACCTACTCCGGAAGCGGCGCTGCGCCATGCGATTCTGATACCGGCGACGTTGGATGTTCTTGTTGGTGGAATCCATCTACGTACATTCCAGGCAAAATTCGTTTTCCTCGGGAAGAGAATATATTAGAAACCAATTAGTTAGACGCACAATATTGAACCAGACTAATTATACCCAATCTCTAGAAACTTAAGAAATCAGCATCTTGACAGACCCTCGGATGGCATATAGTGGACATTGTTGAAATGGGGAAGTTACGAGGCCAACCAGCTGCAAGCCTACTCTGTTCAGGTAAGATCAGCGCTTCGAATACGAGTTACGAGTCGGGAGTCTGGGGAATTGACGACTAAGCTTGCGGTAAACTTGGGAGCGCATCCGAAGCTCGTGCATCGGGCGCGCAGCCGCACTACGGAGGTCGGCGGTCCACATGCTCACCGCACAACTCGCATAGCCCAGCTGGGTCGGTCCGTCCCATGAGCTACAGGGGTGTCTGTACGTGGTGCCCCCACGCTGCCGTTTATTGCTTTTTCCCCAGCGAAGTGAACCTGACGTCGGCGTGCAGTAAATTGTATCATAAGCCTAAGAATCGCGAGTATACACATGAAGTGCCGTAGGAAATTTAATTTACCTGTGACTATGACTGGCTTTATGCATATGGTGGCGCTACCATTTACAGGGAGAGCCGCACAGCAGCGGCTTTAATCCGGATCTGATACGGATTGCCACCCGGATTTCGTTCAGAGCTGTGAATCTAGACCAACAGTTCGTAAAATTGTAGGGAAACCTTTCACAATTGTTTTTGGTGGAGAAAATTCCCAAATGGTTGTTTATAGTCCCCCGATAAAATATATTTAAAAATGTAGCTAAAGGAAACCAGATATAAAGATATCGGCTTATTCGTTTATCGTAAAAAATATAAAGACAAAGACAAAGACAAAGAAAAAATATGCAGGGTGCTAGATCTCTAATCCAAATTAGTTAATCCAGAGCTAATCAGAGTTGATCCAGAGCTGGTACAGGGCTGCTAATCTAGCTGGGTGGCCGCGCAGGCATATCACGCAATCTCTGTGTGCGTGCATATATATTTTGCCAAGAGATAAGAACATTTTTATAACTCCATTCATCAATTCCTAAGAGACTAGCGTTGCATCAGTCAGCTTATCCTCCACTTTGAGCGTTGTCATGTGATCTCTCTTGCATGAATATCCGAGCGTACAAGTAACATTCTCTGCCATTTCAACGCAAGTGCATCCCCCGACCGCCGTCTCGCCTCTTCGAACTCCGATCCGAACTGCCGACTGAGTCATGCGGAACACAACACACACAAATGTGGCTAGAAACGTTTTTGTTATACAGGCGGCCCGCCCTTTTTTTATTTATTGTAAACGTGGCCCGCCCGTTTCTTCTCCACTTCAGATCTCCTTCTGATCTAGGTAAGGATTCCTAGCGCCGGTGTCACAAATCTTACACAGGAAGTGTCAATTGCCAATTGGTGCAAAGATTCCCTAAGCTGTAAGTTCGGCCTCACTCCGCCCATTTTCAATAAAAAGGGTAGTCTTATCAACTACAATTTACGAAGGGTTGATAACCCGAAACAGCGATAAGATAACAGCATCCAATCAGACCATGATTCATTGCTTACATTAAATGTAATGCCAGGCTTACACGAACGAAGGATTGCTTTTCAGTTCATTTATTTGCAGTACACGAAAACTGAATAACCGTAAACGGCCCTTCTACTTCTTCCTCCCCGAATCGCCCTCGTATGCGGACAACGTTCGTTCTCTCCAAAGAGGCTAAAGCAATGCGTATAAGCTTAAACGGCAACTAATTTTCTTACGGACCCGCGCCGTTGAGCACATCCTTGATGAACTTGTCCATGTCCTCCACGAGTTGTGGCATTTCTTCGCCAGTCACGACATTGAGATGACCCTTGCCCTTCGCCCAGTAGACTGTAGATGGCGCCTTGATCCGCGCAACGCTTTCCGCTTGCTCCTGCGGGGAGGAAATGTCGTCTAGTTCCGGGATTACGGTCATGACTGGCGCACGGATCATGTCGAGATACTCCTTTGGGCGAAACATGGCCAGCTTTTGGTATGTTTGCAGTGCAATGCGGTCACGGAAACCTTCAGCCCCCTTCTCCGCGGCAAGCTGCATGAAGTTGTACGCTTCTAGACCTCCAGGGCCTTCAGCCCCGGCCATGCCGATAGGGTTGTTGCCGTCGGGGGTAAACGGCTGCAGAGAGTATGGCTCATTGCCACGTAGCTGCGAGATTCGGTCCTTGATCAATTGAGCAAAAGCCTGCTCTTCCCTCTCGGGCTGCACGTAGCTAAACAGAGGGCAGACCATGATAACGGCTTTGCAGCGATCTAGAATGGCCGGTCAAAAGTCGGTTCAATCCAGGGATACCAGGTTCAAAATGTGGTGTCTCAACATGCTACTATGTACCGGGGAATCGGGATATACGTACGATCAACGGCTGCACAACATGCGCTGACAACAGAACCAAATGATAGGCCCCACAAAATTATGCTGTTCGAATCTACAGAAGACAGCCGTGTGACATAGGTGTACACATCTGAAAAGACAATGTAAGCGTCCGAAACATGGGTACGACGAGTCAGGTAACACTCACCGGATAAATCCTCTGCAAACTGAAGCGGTTCAATGAGGTTACGCGGCTGACCGCCACTCTTGCCCACTCTACGGGCATCATACAGTAGTACATTGTAACCCAGCTTGTGAAACAATTCGGCTACTTCGGGCAACGCCATCTCCTTGACGCAGTTGAACTGGAATCCGAAATTTTAGTCGCTTATCTCCAATGGCATAGCCCGCATAGAGAGAGAAAAATGATAAGCATGGGATAACATACACCATGAGACATGATGATGGCCGGTGATGGCCCCGGAACTTCGTAAAGCCATCCTGAAATATCGGTTCCATCGATAGTCTTGATCTCAACGACCCGATGAGGCGAGCCTGGAGACATGGCGAGATGGGAAAATAATTTTCGAGTCGACGTATACAGCCCTCGTAGTTAATGTGGGAAAAAAAGATATCTCAGAGTTTATAAGTTAGTCCCATAATGGATACTCGATCGGTCGCTGACCGAGTCACACATCTTTGGGCAACAACTCTTGGCATCGTGGAGCGTTGATGACAGCAGCATTGTAATGGATGATTACCCCAAGTAATCAAGGTGGCAGGCGTAATCAATATGCGTTGACGGATGCTCAGTTTGAATGACAAGATCTCTCCAAGGGTAAAGTCTATCATTTCATGATGGCAGGACCGTGGTCCACACAGGAAAGGAGTATTGTTTAAATGCAAGCAAGAAGTGCACATGGAACAGTGAACAAGATTAAGCCTTGACTGGTTTTTTCAACAACACTTTTTTTAACAATGGCAAAATCCACTTTTCAGCAAGAGCCTATGGCCATTGTAGGGTTTGCTTGCCGTCTTCCTGGCGGCAACAACTCCCCACAGAAACTGTGGGACTTCCTTGAGGATGGCGGGATCGCCCCTAACCAAGTCCCCAAGTCCCGTTTCAATATTGACGGCCATTACGATGGATCACACAAGCCAGGCACAATGCGTCCACGGGGCGGAATGTTCCTCTCGGATGACATTGACCTCGCACATTTCGATGCCTCGTTTTTCGAAACATCAGGCTCTGATGCTGTTGGCCTGGACCCCAACCAGAGGCAGATACTTGAGGTCGTGTATGAAGGATTGGAAAGCGCGGGCATTCCTCTGGAAAAGCTGGACGGTTCGCCTGTAGCCTGCTTTGTTGGCTCTTATTCATCAGGTAAGTAAAGATTTGATGGGTTCCTCGGTAGCATCTTAACTTCGCACGTAGCGCAACGTAGTATCACAGCTAACATCTGCATCTACCCACTCAGATTACCATGCCATGCTGAATCGGGATGGCGAGGATGCTCCACCGAACTACGTGGCTGGCACGGCTCGTGCAATGCTGGCGAACCGAGTCAGTTATTTCCTAAATATCAAGGGACCCAGCGTCACTGTCGACACTGCCTGCTCTGGCAGTTTAGTGGGTCTAGATCTCGCTTGTCGCTCTCTTCAACTACGCGAAGCAGAGATGGCGATTGTGGCCGCCAGCAATCTGTTTCTGAACCCAGAACATGTCATGGACACGGGTGGTATGGGACAGGCACACTCGCCCACAGCGCTTTGCCATACCTTCGACGCAGATGCTGATGGGTATGTCAAAGCTGAGGCGGTGAACTGCGTTATCGTCAAGAGGCTGTCTGATGCTATCCGAGATCGCGACCCCATTCGAGCAGTTGTACGGGGTACAGCATCGAACAGTAATGGACGCACCGTAGGCGGCATAGTCTCTCCGAATTCAGTAGCGCAGGCTGCTGCTATCCGAGCCGCATATTCAAACGCGGGAATCACGGATTTCAATGAGACGGCCTATCTTGAGTGTCACGGAACCGGAACACCTGCTGGCGATGCCGCAGAAGTCAACGGTGCAGGATCTGTATTCGGTCGCACGCGCGATCCGGCTCACCCACTCATCATCGGTTCTATCAAGAGCAACCTAGGACATGCAGAGCCTGCGGCGGGTCTCTCAGGTCTCATCAAAGTAATTCTTGCCATGGAAAAGGGTCTGATTCCAGGCAATCCAACCTTTATCAAGCCGAATCCGAAGATAGACTTTGCAGGCAACAAGGTTAAGGCATCAAGAAGAATCACAGCCTGGCCGGACAAAGGCTACTCAGTCCGTAGGGCTAGCGTCAGTTCCTCAGGCTTCGGTGGCTCCAACGCCCATGCTGTCGTTGAACAACACAACATGGGTACTGCCAGCACTCACACTCACTCTTACCGGTCGCTAAGTGGGGGCCAAGGCGGGCTGGAGTCATTGACAGAAGATAGTGGCACTCAACGGCCGTGCGTACTTGTGTTGTCAGCAAACGATGCCACTGCGCTCAAAGCCAGCATCAACGCGCTATGCAACCATCTGATCAATCCGGCAATCGTAACTCCTCTACCAGATTTAGCATACACACTGTCGGAGCGTCGAAGCCACTTTTTCCATCGAGCTTTCGTGACTACAAACGCAGACGACGTCCTCGATGATGGAGACTTCACCGTTGCCAAAAAGTTACCACATGAGCCAAAGATCGGCTTCGTATTCACAGGCCAGGGTGCGCAATGGCCGCAAATGGGAAAAGAATTACTCATGTTTCCACTGGCGCGCTCGACACTTCAGGAGCTCGATGAGATTCTTCACTCGCAGCCGAACCCTCCCTCGTGGACTCTCGAAGCCGAGCTCTCCCAGTCGCGCACAGCAGATCATCTTCGCCAACCGGAATTCTCACAGCCATTGGTGACTGCGCTCCAAATCTGTCTCTTTTCTCTCTTCGAATCATGGGGTATCAAACCGACTGCCGTTGTGGGCCATTCCTCAGGAGAAATCGCCGCTGCATATGCAGCTGGATGGTTAGACCGGGCTGGTGCTATCAAGGCCGCTTTCTATAGAGGCCGCGCCGCCGTGAACCGCAAGCATGAAGCCGAACCGAACACCGGCATGCTTGCCGTAGGACTCGGTCCTGATAACGCTACCCCATTCATAGAGAAATATATTTCGGAGGGGTCAAACGTATGGATTGCGTGTTTTAACAGTCCAAGCAGTGTGACCGTCTCTGGACACAAACCTACGTTGGAAGCTCTGGCCAAGGATCTTAAAAATGCTGGACATTTCGCTAGGCTCTTGCAAGTAGACCTTGCCTATCATTCTCCCCTCATGGGCGTCATCGGCGATGAATACGACAAACTTCTAGCCGCAGACCAAGAGTTCAAGCCTAGTAGCGACAACAACAACTCCGGAGTGACCATGTATTCCTCTGTTACTGCATCGAAGAAAACTACACCAGCAGATGCACAGTATTGGAAGTCCAACATGGTGTCACCAGTACGTTTCGCTGAAGCACTCACCCAAGTTGTCGCCGACCAAAAGCCCGATATAATCATTGAACTTGGTCCCTCCGGCGCGCTGGCTGGTCCCGTGTCTCAAATTCTGAAGGACAAGTCACTCTCCCAAGGCGCAGACGTTACATATATGGCTTCCTGGGCGCGTGGTTCAGGGTCAATCAAGGCTTTGCTGAATGTAGCCGGCCGTTTATTCGCTGCTGGAGCGCCCATCGAAATCTGCAAGGTGAATGGGCACGATAGTAATGCGATGCGCACCATCGTTGATTTACCAAGCTACCCATGGAATCATACAGTCAAGTACTGGCATGAGAATGCAGCAAGTGTGGACTGGCGAAACAAGCGCTACGTCACTCACGATTTGATAGGTAGCAAGGTTACGGGAACATCGTGGACAGCGCCGACCTGGCGCAAGCAGCTGCGCCTGGCTGATATACCGTGGCTGCGGGATCACAAGCTAGGATCCGACGTTCTTCTCCCTGGAGCGGCGTTTGCTGCCATGGCGCTCGAAGCCATGTTCCAAAAGCACTGTGCTCTGCACCCAGACGAGACGGAGGGTGTCCAAGGAGCAAACGACCTCGCGTACCGCTTCCGTAACATCAAGTTTGATCGAGCCGTTGTGGTTGAAGAGACTAAACCAACAACCATACTATTATCTTTGACCGCCGTGCCTGGAAACAAAGACTGGCACGAGTTCCGTGTACGCACAACGCCGAGCGAAGGTGTTGTCTACGAACACTGCTGGGGCCTCGTACGCGTCCAAGAGCCTCTAGATGACGACGAGGCCTTAAGAAAAGAGGCTTGCGCGCCGTTACAGCATGACCAACCAGTAGGTTTATGGTACAAGAGGCAAGACGATATTGGAACCCACTTTGGCCCGGCATTCCAGAAGATTCAGCGTTTGGAAGCTGTCAGCGGGCGCAACGATTGCCGTGCCACCTTGTCCCTTACGCCGCCGCCGTCACGGTGGGACCCCCAATCATACTATCCTATTCACCCCGCTGCCCTTGACGCCTGCTTCCAAAGTTCAATACCGGCAGTTGTCGGTGGGGAGCGCAGTGCACTACGCGACGTCCTTGTGCCAGCGCAGATTGACGACATGGTTATCAACAAGATGCCACAACAGATCCAGGGTGGAATCGCAGCAGCTGAGGCGACATGGTCTGGCCGGGGTCGCAAGGACAAACATCAGACATGGACCGCTAGCATTGCTGTGCGTGACCTCGAGACTGGTGAGCTCTATGTGCGCGTCCGCGGGTTGGCCAACAATCGACTTGATGTGCAGCAAAAGCCCGATAATCAGATATTCCAGGCCCTTCATTGGAAGCCTGATGTGTCACTTCTGACGCAGGACCAAGTCTTGTACATGGCACAGAACAATATCGATGACATTGTCGACCTGGTAGCGCACAAGACTCCACGGCTAAGCGTTTTGGAGATTGCGGTCGATGATGCAAGTGCAACTGAGCCACTTTGGCTACATGGTGGGAAAAACTCAGGGGCTGCCCGGGTTGCATGCGCACGTTATGACTTCGCTACTCCCGGGGCGCAGACTTTGGTGTCGGTCGAGAGTTCACACGGCGGAAAGAATGGCTACCATTTGCTCCATGCTAACCAAGACTCCCTCGGTCTACCCACTACTGAGCCAACGTACGATCTAGCAATTGTCAAGGGACCAATTCAGAGCGACGACTCCATGTTTGACAAAGTCAGGGCGCTGCTCAAGCCTGGCGGGTTTCTTCTCCGTGTCTCGGGTTCTGAAGACGATGCGGTAAAGATAGAAAAAGAGGGCAGCGGAATTCACACGCCCTCATCCGAAGGCTCCGGTTCTGGATCCTTAGTGCATGTATCTTCACTTCAACTGAATGACCAACCTAGTGTCGAAATAGCAATCCCCAGTACACCAGAAGCATGGCTCTCAACCAAAGCCAATTCCAGTCCGCCCCGCACGGGAGAAATTCTTTTAGTTCTCCAGTTCAAAGAAACGACACAACCTCTTGCGCCTGGATTACGAGCTGTGCTGGTAGCGGCAGGCTGGGAAGTCAAAGAAGCCTCTATACACAAGCTTTCCCATCTACCGCAGGCCATTTCTTCGGCAGCGGCGGTTTTGGTTGTAGATGAAATGGCTGCGCCCGTACTCGCCGACATCACTGAGATACAATGGGAAGCTCTGAAGCAAATGGCCTCATCTGGAAAGCCTGTCGTCTGGGTTACCAAAGGTGGACAAACAGCGGAGCGCGTGACTGATCCCGACCGGGCTCTGGTTCATGGCCTATTCCGCACGTTCCGCCGAGAAGATGTAGGAGCGTCTCTGACGACGCTGGATGTACAGAGCGCTGCGAGCCCAGCTGCCTATTGGGCTATCGAACGCGTTTTGAATGCTTCACGCAACAGTCAAGAAGCAGCACCCGACTACGAATACGCCGAGCGAGACGGTGTGATCCATGTCCCGCGTCTGCTGGTCGACGATGAACTCAATGCCTTCCAGGCGGCATCCGCAGGTGACGGTCTAGATCCGGTCGCTAAAGATTTCCACGCCACTAACGCTCTTGTGCGGCTGCGTGCCGAACAAGTCGGCTCACTTCAGCGCCTGGTGTGGAGCGAGTTGAGTGATACTCCTCTAGAGGTCTCCAACGTTGAGATAGACGTCATGGCGGTGGGTGCAAACTTCAAAGATGTAGCCACAGCCATGGGAATTGTGCCTGAGAACGAGTACATGATGGGCTTCGAATGTGCCGGTACCATCAAACGCGTTGGTGCTGCTGCTGCCTCACGCTTCCGTCCTGGTGACCGTGTCGTGGCGCACACCAACGGCAGCTATGCCAATCGAGTCCAATGTTCAGCCGACCGCGTTCATATCATTCCCGATTCGATGAGCTTTGAGGATGCGGCCACGATTCCTGTTACCTATGCCACAGTGGTGTATTCACTATTCTACCTTGCTCATTTGCGCAAGGGTCAGGTAAATATTCCGTACCAACCTGCGAAGAAATCATCGTGCTAATTACTTCCCAGTCCATTCTGATCCACTCGGCCGCAGGTGGCGTAGGGATTGCTGCCATTCAACTGGCCCAGTATATCCAAGCAGACGTACGTATCGTTCTTTTTCTTCGGTATTATTGTACTCACCCTTGAAATAGATTTTCGTGACCGTGGGCTCCGATGAGAAGCGCGAGCTCCTCACTACGCAATTTGGTATACCGCCGGAACGCATCTTCTCCTCGCGCGACACTTCATTTGCGGACGGTATCCGGCGCGCAACCAACGGTCGTGGAGTCGACGTGATCCTCAATTCCCTCGTTGGCGAACTCCTGGATGAGTCGTGGAGGCTCACTGCGGATGGAGGCACAATGGTAGAGATTGGAAAGCGCGACATTGTCGACCGTAACACGTTAGCCATGGAACCTTTCAATCGCAATTGTTCGTTCCGGGCAGTCGACTTGTCTTACGCTCCTGACATAAGCGATTCTCTGATTGGGAAGTGAGTATTGCCTTGTGCTGACCTCTTCTTTGTGCTGTTCACTGACCCATACTTTCGCGTACCAGGCTGCTTGGAGAAGTCTTTGACCTTGTCAATGGGGGCCACATCGGGCCTATTCGCCCTGTGACAACGTTTGGCTTCGACCAAGTCATCTCAGCTCTCTCTATGATGCGCAGCGGCAAACACATGGGCAAGATCGTCATTTCCAACGGCCTCGAAGATTTTCAGTTGCCCATCCGACCGGCTCTCCGTGAGCTTCAACTAAAACAAGATGCCGCCTACCTGCTTGTCGGTGGATTCAAGGGTGCTTGTGGCAGCCTTGCTATTCATCTGGCGCGTCATGGAGCGCGCCATCTCATTTCAATGAGCAGAAGCGGCATGGGTGATGCTACGTCGGCAAGGATTATCAAACATTGCGCTTCATACGGGTGCGAAGTGACCGACGCCAAAGGCGACGTGGGTGATTTGGATTTTGTTCGTAGCGTTTTCCGGTCTAGCCGCCACCATATCGACGGCGTGATCCAAGGTGCCATGGTCACACGTGTAAGTTTAACTTCTTTTTCTGCTCATCCTTCACATATTAAGAATACCTAGGACAAACCTTACGAAATCATGACGCACGATGACTATCACACAGCGATCCACGCCAAGGTGAAGGGAACCTGGAATATCCATATAGCAGCTCAACAAGAGCAAAGGCTGCCACTCGACTTCTTCACCATGCTGTCTAGTGTCTCAGGTCTCGTAGGTATGAAGGGACAAGCCAACTACGCCGCCGGAAACGCCTTCCTCGATGCGTTCGCGAACTATCGCCACACCAAGGGTCTGCATGCCAACTCTATCAATCTCGGTGTGATCGAAGAAGTTGGCTTCATTGCTGAAATGGAAGATGGCGACGCGCTCGCGGCCCGTTTCGATCCTCGCGAGTGGCCTCCCATCAACGAAAGAATGCTGCGCCAAATCCTGAGCTACTCTATTTTGCAGCAGGACGACCCGAGGAGCCCCATCAGCGCAGCGAGCGTCTCCCAGCTCGTGTCTGGCTTGGCCTACCCATTACCCGCAGGAGCGGCGCTTTCAGAGAATCCTCGCTTTGAATACCTCTTCAACCCCAATGCTGGCGGCGATGCAGAAAGTGGCGACGAAACTGGCAACCGCGCCTCGAGCGATAGCGCCGTCGACCAAGCTGTCAGGGCCTTCAAGGTCCAGCATGCATCTGGAAGTTCTGACTCTGAGCTCGTCAAGACTGCACTGCAAGCTCTCCAGCCACAAATAGCTGCGCTGCTGCGTCTGGAGACGGAGGTTGAAGCCGGTAAGCCCTTGCTAGCGTACGGCCTCGATTCTCTGTCGGCTGTCGAATTGCGAGGCTGGGTAAGACAGCGACTTGGGGCAGAGCTTAGCACGCTGGATATTACAAATGCGAGCTCCCTCCTTGCGTTGTGCGAGAAGGTCGTTAGCAAACTACCACGCGGGGAAAAAAACGTCTCATGAACAGGAGGTTGTTACAGTTTAGTTAGTGTAGGTCGGAGCTCCCCGAAATCCGATTCAACTATCCCGACGTCTTCAGGTCTGTTGTTGCTAGTTTTAAGAGTTTGAATTTTCGTTTGGATATATATTTTTGAGAAAATGTGCAGGTAAGCCGTAATACTAGTTGTATCTTACAGTGAGATAAGAAATGACGTGCAGTCTTTGATTTCATTTAATGACCTTATAAAAACTTGGTTATAATAGTTCTTTTCACGTGGACCCACCTAAATCTATTGGTTTGAAGCGGTGCAAAAATTGTTTTGTTATATGTAGCGCTGCTCAATTCGTCACTTATCGTAGAAATATGATTAAGACTAAAACGCAAAAAGACAGACAGTGGGTATTCGCTAGTAGTTATCTACTTAAATGTACTAGTAACATGGACGGCGGATAATATGTAGTTCTGTTGATGCAGTACTTCTGAATTCTTGGATGAAATTTATTCCATGCGAAATCTCCTCTTAGTTATAGGGACATGATACTCACGTACAGTCTCAAAGTAACGATAAAAGATAAATTCGAATTTCGGTTCTCTTCTATCATCGTAGCAAAACTGCCGGATTCCTATTTGCACCATGGGCCTTCAACCTAACTGCATAACCCTCAAACGTCAGCGCCTTGATAACTGAGATTCTTGCAGCGCGCTGCAAAATTGTAGCAGGATATCGGAACGCAAAACGATATTCTTCTATGCATGACTATCCAGATTTTCTTTTCCTTCTGCATTATGGGCAACAGAGTTAACTGTAAAGGTCACATTCGAAGTCTTCCTCCGAAGTAAGAATATGTCCCCACCCAAGCCAACAGGTACGAGTATTTTCCACGTGACATATACTTTGCATAGGATTGATGATGCCCCATCGCTTTTCCAAAAGTGACCGTACCTGGGCTGCATCGATGGAATCGTCGACGAAATTGACGGAAGGATCCCACAAGCCCACCGCTAATTTTTCCTGTGGGTTTCTATTAGCTACGGTGTAGATTTACATGTGCAAGAGAAGGGGGGGCGCTTGCCTTCTCCCAGTCCTCTGCAGATAATGTGAAAAATCCACTGTTACCTGAAGCAGCAGCACTACTGCCCTTTAACCAGTTGATTAATTCTCTCGTTTTGATGAATGGTCCCTCGAGTATTTGGTCGACCCTTATGGTACTCCCTGCATGCTTAAGATCGTATACAGGCTTCCGCAACATTTCCAAAGTATTGAGTGTCTGAGGTGGACTGAAAAATTCGTTCTCAAAACCGCGTATGAGTAGATCAAAACGCAATAAGTCCTTACGTGATATCAAGGTGAGATGATCTAGAATATCATACATCTCTTTGAATGAATTTGGCTTGCTACAATCCATGTCCCAAACCAAGCCAAGACGGCGAATCAACTGAAAGGTCTGCACTTTGGTACCCAATGGGTCTCTAGGGAGTATTGTGGGAAATATGTCGGGAAAAAGCTCTGGATTATGGATTTGGAAGTCGGTCTTAGTGTAGTAGAGTTCTGCTACCTCCAAAGCCATGGCATGGCCTACGAACTTGGGATTCATACACCAATCGTATGGAACTTTTCGTTGGTGAAAAGTGACTAATCAGCATATTATCAAGAGCAAGAAAGCGTTAAAGACTTACCGCGGATGGGTTCCCTACCGGTACCCAGGGTTTGGAGTACAAATGTACCAGTGCCTGGGACGACTAGTTCATGATAGACTTGTTATGATACAGATGATTTAGCGCATTCATACATTTTTCAAAGCAGTGACTTACCCATGTTTCTGACTTCACGAGGCAGCTTGAACATATCGCTCAAACATGTTAATTTAGAGCATTCTCCGGCTGCACGCGCCTCAATTACCTCGGTCCTGCAGCTAAATATCAAGGGTCATTAGACCTTGCCGATGTGGGAATAAAGGAAACATGCCACGTACCATTTAAGCGCTACGTGTAGCTTGCGCAAGTAGGCAATCTTACTGACCTCCTCAAATCCAGGCACAACTGACGGAAGCAAATGTTCAGCATCATCAGCATCGACATTTGTGAAATAGCCACATTTTTCGTTCGATCTCTCGTCCATGGCTGCCAAACTAGCCTTGACTGTATCCAGCGTATGGGCGGTGGCTTCCATATAGAACAGCATCAGATCAGGACATAGAAATTTTTTTCCAGTATTTCCAGGGACGTTGATTATTGAATCGTAAATTTGCAGGCGCTTGTGAAGGAGACTCTCAACGATCGTACGTAAGTGGTAACGTAGCTTTTGCAGATTCGATAGATGAGATACGTCACTTTCAACCCCCGCACGCTCTCTTTTCACTACCGGGCACCTTTCCAAATGCTTCTCATTCTCAACATACTCAAGGGTTCTTTTGACTATGCGTTGGTTGAGATTGATATATTCCAAACTTCTTCGTACGCAACTAACAGCAGGTGCGATATCACACGTAGCCTCTTCGAGACATATCTTACAACGAATCATCTGGACTCGTAAAGCGTGGATGAGGTGAATATTAAAAAGAAAGCAATAGATACGAGACGTAAGGTTTAGAAGGAGATCGCGTGGAATAATATGCAGGATTGTCTTCGCACCAGCGATGCAACGTGTCGTTTCCCGTTATATGTAGTGAAAATTGGACGCTACGCCGCATTAGTCATACCCAATTACCATTTGCCACTCATAAGCTTATTAACTCGCAAATACCTAGTAAAAACAACTAACTTAACGGTACACGTGCCATCTTATATTGTAGCTTCACCTAGTGTCTGATAGGGGCTTCAACGTGCTCGCTTGCCTCAAGAACGCATTGGCTCCCGCTGTCGATCTCGAGCTAACTATGTACCTATTTCGTCGCAGTCTCGTACTTAACAACACATACAGTATAACTCTACTACGCTGGTAGAGAGGAATCGACTCCGACGCAAGGCCAGGTGCGGGTCGGCCATCTACTAGCCAGTAGTGGCAACAGTTGACAGTACATAGTATGTTAGTCGCAGTTTTAGTGTATTATTAGCGTGTTAGACATATTGTTAAACGTGTTTGCATACGAGTGGGCACCAGTCAGCCAATAGCTTAAGTATCGTACAGCACCCGCTAAGCCGCTGAATGTGGCACGGAGAACAGGCTTAGACATTTGTTCAGACGTGGTGGGCGCTAAGTGGCCCTACGGGTAGGGTAAGGTTAACTGAATATGCGCTCGGGTATACCGTCTATCAAGTGGCGTGACTTATATTAGATACAGACTTAGCTCCGCCAACAACTGCACGTAAACTCCATTCGAGAGTTTTGAGCAGAGTCTGTAAACCTGACTTTCGCAAATTTCTGACAAAGAGAAGAAAAGCAACGAGCAGCAGTGGCAGACTACCCTCAAACCATTATCAAGGAAAGCCTTAACGTCGGTTCGAAATTTTCCGTCTATAACTTAGCGACCCATGGCCTCGTTAAATATTCCTATTTCTAATCACTTCTAGATTAAAGAGCTAATGGCTTACAGTCCTTACGTAGATTTTCTAGTCGCACTTTGTGTTGGCCCAGGGAGTAGGAAATATTACGTCCCGAAACACCTCTTCCTACAAAATTCAGGACAGATCGCTTCTTCTCTCAGCCCGCTGTCGCCCCATATATACTTGCCAGATATTGGCGAGGGTACCGGCCATGTACTGACTCACTACCTGCACACTGGTGCTTACCAGACTCTTGAAAGTCTGGAAACCTCTTCGCCCAAGGTTTATGCAGAATTCAAGCAAGCTTTGGCGGCGTATCATATGGCGAGGACCTATGATATCGTTGGTCTGCAGCAGCTGGCAATAGCTGAGATGGAGCAGTGCGGCTCGGCAATAACCATCTCCAACATCCTTGAAGCTGCTAAGGAAGATTTCTCTAAGCTCGCTAGCAATGTTGGTTGGTTCCAGGAATACGTGACGGAAAGATTGAGCGCTGCTTTTGACGACGACTTTACCATATTTGCGACGAATAACTTTTTTGCCCGCATTAGCAATGTCGACCTCTACAAATTTGTGGTCAATTGCGCAGTATAACTTTACAGCAACAAAATCTCACGTATGCTCTGCACAGAGCAGACGGATCTTAGAGTAGAAGAAAAAGGAGAAGAACAGAAGCGCAAACAGGAGGAAGAGCAAGATGCAGCCGTGGCAGCCACAACTACCAGTGGCGATCCTAGCTGCGCCGATCAAACAAACAATGCCAGCCCACATGATAACTGGGGATCACCTACAGCTGCACTATTGAAAAAGAAGAAGAAGAGCAAAAAGGGGAAAGTCCGTACTCCTGGTTACTTATTACAAGTTGAAATGCGCTAACATCCCCGTAGGCGGCCGAGACTCCGCCTGCTGTACCGGACCCACCCACAACATTTGACAGTCACAATCCTGACGATTCGACCAACGGGGCACCTAAGGCTGCTATGAATTTTGGTGACGTTGTGAGCGGCAACGACTTTCGTCTAGGAGGTTTGACTAGTGGTTGGGGCTTAGGTTGGGGCTCGGACACTATAGAGAGTGCAGTTCCTGAGGTGGAGGAAAAGCCGGCCGACGACGACGGATGGAACTTCTCATTTAATAGCAAGGGCAAAAAAGCAGTTCACGCGACACCGATTGAGGAGTCCGTTCCCGAACCTGTCCCCGAGCTTGCAAAAGAAGATGATGCGTGGCAATGGGGCACAATGACGAGTAGTGAGAAAAAGAATAAGTGCGAAAATAGTATTGAAGAGGTTGCGGAAGAGCCTGTTGTCGAGGACCCTCCACCTCCCGAACCTGCACCCCCACCAGTCGACGATGACTGGGGATCTTTTGCACCCACTGGGGGCAAGAAGAAGACGAAAAAGGGCAAAAGATATCCAAAACAAGAGCCTCCACCACCTCCCGCCGCGTCCGAGCCCGAGCCTGAGCCAGTTTATCAAGAGCCTCTACTACTTCCTACTGAGCCTGAACCTGAATCTGAACCAGTTAAGGAAGAGCCTCTAGTTAATCCTTTCAAAGGTCTTGGCAAGTCAGACAAGAAGAAGCTGGAAGCAAAGATGAGAAAGGAGGCAGAGGCGAAAGTGGAGGAGGAAAAGCGCTTCAAAGAGGAAGAGAAGGCTGCTGTCGCCGCCGTAGCTACCGAGTCCCCAGAGAATGATGGCTGGAGTTATCATTGGGGCACGGCGACTACGACGACGAAGGTTAAGAAGGGAACGAAAGACGAGCCGGCCGATTTCCAGGGGAAGGAAGGAAGTTTGTCCGGGATTGCATTGGAGTTGAGAAGATACGTCGAGACCGAGGGCCTAGTATGTCCTAATCAAGCTGAGCATTTGCGTGGAGAACAAATGTGGAAGAACTGCAGACTATGCTAGAGTTTTCTCTGTCAGATTGCTGATCAAATTGCCTGTAATTATTATCCATATGAACGGATTGGAACATAACGAGTCGCAAACCAATGTCTTTCTTTTTCCTCGATAATTGGCAACATTGCGAAACTGTTAGCTCCGGCGCAACGCTGATGGCGATATTTTTACGATAATGCAACTTGCCTGAAAATTTGGAAAGTGTCGTACTAGCATTTATTTGTGGAGTACAATAGGGATTTCAACAGACAGAACGAGGGCTCCACAGCGGGAACTAAAAACGGACCTGATAAGCTGTCGCAAGGCCGTGCTGCCAATCTTAAGTCACGTGATAGCGCGCAATTGGCGAGTCGCCGCGAAAACAATTCGCGGAGCTAAGCATTCACCGTCATTTCCTCAACGACGATGCGTTTATGCAGTAGCCGCTCAAGAGCTCAGCAAACTCTTGTCAATTTGTGGCTAGATATCGCTCGAGCAAGCTGTAATCTTCTCACCCCTCCGCCCGATGAAGACCCGAAGCCGCGCCCAGTTCCCCTGAAAAGGAAGCGGGCCATGTCTCTCCCCGCAAACACGCCCCTCTCCAACTTACACTGCAGCGCCAGCCCGAAGCGGCGAAGAACCGAAAACACCGATGATGTTCAGCCTACAGAAAGCGCATCGCAGCTCGGAAGTGAAACTCGACTGACATTAAACGAACGAACCACACTCAGCCTTCTCCCCAGTCGTGCTTCTTCGAGTCCGAAACGTACATCTAGCCCGACGCGCGAGACGCCGATTATACTGAGAAGCGCATACCCGCCAGTGCTAGTAGAAAGCCTGAATGGACTAAAGGAAACACGTCCCGTTAGATGTAACAAGCTGTGGTTCGTAAATCGTAATACCTCCGATGTACGTGGCCTCAATCGGGACGAAGAGATCAGCAGTTACTGTGTGCATGCATTGTCATCACGAAACGCAACCTTCGAACAGAGCCGAGAAAGAAAGAATTTGTATTTGGAAGTCATATTGTCAGAATTTTTCACTAAATAGAAGACCACAATGCAGATGCTACAGAGTGCATGTGCTTCGCCTAGTCAGCAAGAACGCTCCGTCCACCATCTTCTGACAGCCTTGCCCTCACTTTGACTCGGATGTAGGACCCTGAGGTTTTGGCCATTGATGAACGACTAACACCACCTATAGCTTGCATTGCACTAGGAGCAAACAGCAGAGCTTCTCCAGTTTCCAGACGGACAATTTCCTCAAAAATTTCTTTTGGTGTTTCTCTGTAGCTGTTAGCTTGGCTATCCTGGGGGTCGCCTCCACTCGGTTCTTGTTGCTGCATAAGTGCAACATGGGCAGCTAGGGCTCGCAGCCATGCTGGTGAGGAGAACCGGTGGATGATGGTAACGGTGCAAAGGTCTAAGAAAGACGGCGCTATGGTGGGCTCCTGCGTGGATACAAACACGCGCACTCCCAAATGTCTTTGAAGCCTCACAGTCGATAGAAGCGTGTTTGTAAGCACCGAAGATTCAGGAGATCCAGTCATGTACTTCGTGGTATGTCAATACCCAAACAACAAGCTCGGTCAGAACGAAATTACTCACCTTGTGCGCTTCATCTAGAGCTACGACCCGATCGCAAGTCATATCTTGCTCGAGGAACAGACTCAAGCAAATATTGAACAACGAGCAAGCTGTTTCCGGGGAGATGCACGGGCAAGAAAGGTCGACAATTGTCAGTAAGCCTGGCTGATCTTTTGTCAGTTGTGCTGCGATGTATACATTGTTAAAGGAGCATAATGACCTGATTTTCCCAAGAGGTGCCGCTGCAAACCTGGCGCTTTCTACTCTTGGCTTTGCTTCCTGGTCGTGGCATAAAACTCTCAAGTGTAGCAAGGCGTTGGTTGAGCGGCGCCAGCTGCTTAACTACTATAAAATAGCCTTCTCTAGCTGCTACCTAGAGTACTATTCTTCTATAGTGTTCTACTACTACTATATTAATATTAGCCTTTTTTTAAAGTAGCTACTTAACTACTATAAGGTAGCCTCCTCTAGCTACTACCTAGAGTACTATTTTTTTATAGTATCCTACTACTACTATATTAATATTAGCCTTTTTTTAAAGTAGCCGCTTAACTATTATAAAATAGCCTCTTTTAGCTACTACCTAAAGTGCTATTCTTCTATTACTATTTTATACTACTATATTAATATTAGTATTTTTTTAAAGTAGCTGCTTAACTACTATAAGATAGCCTCTTTCTACCGCCCCTAATAGTAGCGTCTAACTATTCTTATCCCTAATATTAACGTTGGCCTTGCCTTTCTTAAGTAGTAGCCTAACTTCTCCTTTATATCTATACTATACTACTACTAATAGTTGCTCCTAGTTATATTTCTTATCTTTAGACTCTAGGTTAGTGCCTTTATTAAGTAGAATATTAATAATAGCTTTATACCTATTCTTAGCCGCCTATAATAATAGCGTTTAGCTATTTTTATTTTTAAACTTTAGGTTAGCGCCTTTATTAAGTAGTAGCTTAACTATTACCTTATACCTATTTTTAGCTGCCTATAATAGTAGTGTCTAGCTATTCTTATCTTTAGGCTTTAAATTAGCGCCCTTATTAAGTAGAATATTAATAATAGCCTTATACCTATTTTTAGCTGCCTATAATAGTAGCGTTTAGCTATTTTTATTTTTAGACTTTAGGTTAGCGCTTTTATTAAGTAGTAGCTTAACTATTACTTTATACCTATTCTTAGCTACCTATAATAGCGGCGTCTAGCTATTTTTATTTTTAGACTTTAGATTAGTATTATTATTAAGTAGAATATTAATAATAGTTTTATACCCCTTTTTAGCTACTTATAATAGTAGCGTCTAGCTATTTTTATTTTTAAACTCTAAGTTAGTACTATTATTAAGTAGAATATTAATAATAGCTTTATGCCTCTTTTTAGCTATCTATAATAGTAGCATCTAACTATTATTATTATTTAAGTTAGTATTAACTTTACCTAATTTAAGTAGCACCTTAATAATAGCCTTATACTTTATCTAGGCCGCCTACTATAGTAGTATTAGTCTATTTTTATCTTTTAAATTAGCTATAACTTTACTTTAAGCTAGTAGCATCTTAATAACTATTTTATAGTCCCTAATTACTACGTACGTTAAAGCTATCTATCTATCTTTATTTTTTAAGCCGGCCTTAATATTACTTTATATTAGTAGTAACTATATAATATTCTTAAGTCTTCTTTCTACTACGCGTAGTAATAATATTAACTTCCTAAAATTTATTAAATTTATTAGTATACTATTAGGGTAGATTTCCTCTAAAGTAATATTATTATAGTTCCTAGGATTTTTTAATATTAGCCGCCCTATTTAGATACATATTCTTTTTATAGGATATTGCGACATTCTAAATTTTCTTTAATTAAACTATTTAAATTCTTTACTCTAGACTCTCTAAAATTACCCTATTATCTAAAATAAATCTCTTACATAGATAGTAATTAATTGTCACGAAAGTGCTACGGGTAGGCTCTGATTCGGTTCGGTACAAGGATGCTAAGGAGCTATCTCTCGTGCAACCAATCTATTACTACTACGTATGATACTTAGGTGGTTCTAGGCAGATTACAAGACGTTGTGTACAGGACAGAAACAGTGTAGAGAAACAAAGAAAATAAATAAGGAGAAGTAGTCCGTGCGTCGGCACGGACTCGGGCGCTAATCAGAAACAGGTCAGTACCGGGAATTAGCCGTGTGGCTATTAGTTGCGCACGTGACGGGTTCGATTTAGGAGCGATTCGGGTCAGGGAAGGATAACTAAGCGTAATGAATGCAGTAAAGGTTAGTCATCCCATTGTGTCAGGTTCAGGGGAGGATACCGTGACATTAATTTATCTTCTTTACCTCTTTCTTTATAATAAAGAATTATAAGCCCTAGTCCTTAATAACCCCTACCTATAAAATAGAGTTCTAAATAGATTCCTTTACTACTTATAGTTAAAGAGTTATTAGAGGTATTAAAAGAATTAGATTAGACAATATTCTAGGAGTCTATAAATAAAGCTAGAGAGGTAGCTAGAAGTCCGCTATAATTATTAGAAGATTTTTATATAAAAAGACTATAGTTATCTAAGATTCTTATTATTTCCTTTTAGAGTCTAAAGAAAGCTTTTTTTCCTTCTCTATAGAGCAACGGCATATTAATGCTAAATATACCTATTAAGTAATAGGCGCGATCTTTAAGCCTTATTATTTTTCTTATTATAGCTTATAATATTTTTTATATAATACTAACCTTTTTAAGGCTATTACTTTTAGAAAGGATATTTCTAGAAATACTAGTATAGTTAGACACACTTTACTAAAGGCCTACCTTAGTCCCTAGTATTACATAGGGTATTACTTACTTATCTAATAGGGGTAAGACGTTTCTGCTAAGTCTAGGTTAGGGTTAATAGTATAAGTTACTATAAGGTAGGCTTTAGTAAATTATGTATATAGAAGTAGACTTAAATAAAGTAAACTAATTCTATAACTAACTATAGAATAACTAGTATTAATCTATATAAGAAATAAACTATTCTAAGTTAATTATAAAAAATTAGAAAACAAAAAATAAAAGAAATCCTACTAATCTTTATACTACGTTCTCTACTTTTTTTTATAGTAGTGCTCTCTCTACTCTTTTAAAGTAAATAGATTATTTATACTTTATTATTTTTAGTAGAGCACTTTTACTTCTTCTACTAAAATAAAGCACTAGTTATATAACTACTTACCTAACCTAGCCCTACGCCCTATATAGACTAGTAAGTTGGGGAGGTACTACAGGTACCCCCTTTTTAAGTTGTAATTTAAATCCTAAAATTATAAAAAAAATACTAGATTATACTACTAGGTTAAAGCTATAAATAAAGCTAAAAATTACTTATTTAGAACTAGTTTTAGCTAAGTTATAGCTAAAAATAGGCCTAAAAATTAACCCCCCTAAGTACCTCTTTAAGGGTTAGGTTACTACTTTAGGGAGGTCTACAACTTACGCAATTTAAGCCCTAAAATTAAAAGAAAATATTTTTATATAATTATAGACTAGGGCTACCCCCTATTAAAGTTTTATTACTATATCTTTTAAATTAAAAAAGTTATTAAGGTTTAAAAAAAAGCTAGGTTAGGTTACTTACTAGCCTATTTTTATAAGACTTGCGGATTTTTCTGCAAAAAGGCCTATAAATAAATAAGCTAGAAGCTAAATTATAAAATATTACTATTATATACTTTTAGGAGTAGGTTCTACTATAGGGGAGGCTGCTTATAGCAGCTAAAAACTTTTCCTTAAATAAAGGTATATTATAGTTATTATTATTATTATTATTATTATTATTATTATTATTATTATTATAGTAGTAGTATTTTTATTATTATTATTATTATTATATATTATATCTATATTAATAGCTTCTATACAAAATTATTTTTATTTATATAAGTTTATTATAACTAATCTTTACTATTATAATAAAAAAGTATAAGAATAGCTATAAACGTAAAAGTAAACGTAAGAGTAAACGTAAGAGTAAACGTAAGAGTAAACGTAAGAGTAAACGTAAGAGTAAACGTAAAAGTAAACGTAAGAGTTAACGTAAAAGTGAACGTAAGTAAACGTAAGAGTAAATTCTATTAATAATACCTAGATAACGATAGGTTAGAGTTTAGGTAGTTTACTAGCAGATTTATATTTAGCTACACTTTAGTAATAGTAGCTAGTATAATAATATAGATTATATATGTATATAGTATTAGAGTATAGCTATCTACTATAGTATCTATATACTCTAATAGCTAGCAGCGTCCTCGCAAATAAGTTTTTATCTCTATATACTTCTACGCCCTATTAATATAAAGTTAGTAAAGCTATAGATTTAGAATATAACTAAGTTAGTTTTAGTTATGCTCTTCGTGCATAGGTAGTTGCCTTTATCTAGCGTATACTTATATAACTTTATATTAATACTTAGGTTAATATATATAAGGTTTTTAGTAAATAGTAGCTTTAAGATTGCTAATTAATAGTCTAAAAACCTAGATTTTAAATCTATGTATATAATAGACTTTAATATTCCAATCTTATAGGTATTAGAATATAATTTTGTCAGATTACCGTATTATTAGTAAGAGTATATTACTAGAGTACGTCTACATGATATAGTTGGTTTCAAGCGTACACCGGCTCCCCACCGGGACACATAGCAAAATCGTCAGGTTTAAAGAGACCGACGAGACAACACAGAACAAACAATCATCACAATTATTACAGATTGTCTCACTTAATCATCACTGTGCAATCTAACAATTAAGAGTCTCACTGCCTTTATAAGAGCACCGGTTTATAACTAATTACAATGCCTCCTACGATGAAAACCGTCCTTACGTCGTCAGCCCAGTACAATGAGTGGCTAACAACCTTAAAGTCTCAGGCCATTGCAAGCAAGGTCTG